>CAEGAD010058101.1:0-46282 GCA_903067055.1 Poeciliopsis paucimaculata
TATATTGTGCGCTCACATGTAGCGCAGCATGAACTGCATTAGATCCATTTAAAATAACGCTCAATACATGTCTTTTATTACTGTAGGCTGCTGAGTCTATGAATAGGGAAGGGAAGCTTAAGCCTCGGCTTCAGCCTATTCCTTTTTTCGTAAGTTATCGGTTTGTAAAATGGTATTTTGTTTTGTTTTCTTTTTTGTAAAGTTGTTAATTTATCAAAATAAAGTGGATCTGAAAGAAATGTTTGTCCAGATGCTACTGAAGCCTGGAAAATATAAATATCACTGAGATGTTTAATCATTTTATTGCAACTATTGAGAAGCCATGAGCAGCTGTTCAACGGGCAATGATTTGTTAGATATTTCAGGAACAGAGGTGATGTCACAGTGTGTGTGTAAAGGAAAGAAGTTGTGGTTACATAGGTCGTTTTTTTTTTTTAAACAAATATGATTACAAAGGTGGCATTTCAAACTATCATTAGCATTCTTTGTCAAAGGTTAGAATTGTTAGCATGGGTAGCACTACCAGCTGTAAACATCAGTCAGTTGTGCATTCCCTGTAGAGTTCGTTGCAATGTCTAAAATTCCAGTTTTGGTATGACTTGCCATGGCAACCATTGCCCACCTCCATCTATTTCACTCTGAGTTGGGATTTTAATATTGCAACGTCCAAGTAGACATTGTTCGTAGAGCCTGTTTTGAAGATCAATTTAACCTGTACTTTCCATAAATTACACCATTTAAAAAATTTTCAATTTAAAGTTGCAGGCACTACATATGACATTGATTCTAGGCTGACTTGTATATGTGTGTCTCGTAAAATAAACATGCTTAAAACAAGCTTGCTTTATGTGGATGCGAGGAGCGGCCATATTGGAGCGGCCATATTGGATCTTGAATTCTCACACTTCCCAAGTGGGGACTTTTCAGGAACTCCCTCCATAGAGGAGTGAAGTAGTCCACAGGTATGCAACCACACATGCAGAAAACTGAGGGGTGTGCAGGATGAGGTGGAGGTCAAGGGTCAACCAAAACTTAAATGTGTTTCAACAATGTGCTAAAATTACGTTGCCCTATATTGTCATTGGCATGATAACTATAACAAATTCAAGGCTCCATCCTAGTTAATCTCTGCTCATCCCCTCAGCGGCTCTTGGCTCCCCCATGTTAGTGAGATTTTCTTTCATTTGTGTGGGGTTACTTACAATTTAATAAAGACTGAAGCTGTGCAGTCTGTCTGTTTTCGTTCACTTCGGGTTAGGTTAGAGTAGAATAACTGTGGAAAAAAAATCCCAGAATTTTTTCATTTTGTTCTGATGCATAAAACCCTCAAATGGTAATATAGTAATAGTCTGACTGTTTTCAGCCTCAAGCAGATCAGGACACATCGTATACTTTTAAATGAATCACATTTGACCATGAAAAATAGTGGGTGTTTTCTTTATTGTTGACATTCAGTTGGTCTTCACTTTATCAGATTAACTGAACTGAAATCCCTGATTTTAGTTTTGAGCTTTTTACTGACGCCAGCAGAGAATGTGAGTTCTGCTCAGCCGCTGCAGTTAAAAATACAGCCGAGTGGAAAGTGCTGCAGAAGTGGCCAGAGCGCTCACACCCCCGAACCGAAGGAACAATTTGGCAGCTGAAACTGTCGTCTTGTCCTGTCGCTCCATTTGGCTCCTATAGCCATCCTTAAGTGGCTTCAGATATATCAGCTGCATTAACTCCGCGCTCTACTTGACCACCTTCCACTGAAAAACACAACAAACACTGCAGAGGAGAACATTAAAACGTTTCATCGGCACGCCGCACAATCAAAATTTAATGACTTGGAAGAAAGCAGAGATGCTCTCAGCGTGGCATTGCTGCAGCTCTGGGAATGGCAGGTTTGATGTCTGCAGCTGCTTCATGATTCTGTTGTCTGTATGGTGAAGCGTGGAAGGGTAAATATTCATCTTTGAAGGGGGGAAAAAAAAAAACACAATCTTGTCTTGACAAATCTGTGAATTGTTCCAGCAAAGCATAATTTATAGGATGGGACTTCTACTGCAGTCAGGCCGACTCCTTCAGCATAATAATGACCACAGGTGTTTCCTTCTCTCAGTGGCTCTTTTTAAGTGGTTTTTATGAATTAGAGACTTGGAGCAGTGATATCAAGCTAAATCGCACATGTTGGTGAAGCTGCTGTGTTGCAGCGTGCCTTGGCTGCCCTCTAGTGGTGGGTAGCTGAACAGACAGGCGGTCAGGTTTGGAGGCTCAGGGCTCTGCAGCCTGCGGCTCCTTTAACCTTCCTAAATGGCTCTCAATAAACACAGCTTATACAATGACGCTCAAAGTTATTGTAACATATTTTTTTGATCTCTTGTCATAAGGTTAAAAAATGTGTGGTTTTTAGGGCTGCACTTACTGATTATTTTAGTAATAAACTGCATGACTGAAATGTTGTGGAAACTGATGTTGATCAAGGGACCTTGAGTTCAGAAGAAGGAAGTGGAGCTGCTTGGAACGAGAGTAGATTTAGTTAATCTACTCTCTACTAGATTGCACGGTGATTTCTCAGTAATAATCGGGACAATGATGCAAGAGTAAAATGTGCAAAACATTGCGGAAGTGTTGAACTAAGAGATAAGACTCTACTGATGTCTAAACGATGTAATATTTGTCCATTGTAAAATGAAATCGCCCTGTCAGCGTATCCAACCCTTCCCCTCCACAACACTTAAATCTGAACTCTTACATGAATTTTCCTCCAATCAAACGCCAAGACGAACCCTTTCATGTCCGAGTGTTCAGAACGCGCTGACGAGTTCGGCCCGAGGGTTTTCTCCTTTTTAAATCTGTGGCTTTTCAAGGGCAATCACTTTCATCTCGCCGAGTCCTTATGAGAACACGATTTGATGTTCCATCAGCAGCGCGGTCGTCTCCACAATACTGTCACAAGAGGCAGCAATAACGCAAATAAGTCTGTCCACACAGATTGTCTTCTTTTGACAATCGTACAGCGACATTGGGGGAACTGAGTGTTTCACATTCAAGTTGGAGGACCGTGGCTTTGTAAATGAAAGTGGACTCCTGTCACATTTCTCGCCACAAGTAAGAAGAAAGGAAGTAAAGAGCTGCGGTCTGTACATAAACTATGACAAATCCAAACACTGTAATCACAGAGAATCGGAACGATCAAGTGTTACATGAAGAGACTAAGAACCGTTTTTGTTTGTCTTGTTTTAAATTAAAACGCAAAAAAACTGACAAGGAACTTATTTATATCTTGCAAGTATTTTGTCATTTGATAAGAGAATAATACAAGCCCAAGTGAAGTACAGTGACCCACAGAGAAGTTGTGACAAAACCCTTCTGCTTGAGTTCTTCAGGTATATGAAACATCTGTCACTATTCATGTTTCCATTGGAAACAACATGCAACAAACCACCAAAACAGATCACCCTGCTACTCCCTCAGACTTCTCATTGAAAAGTTGTGACATTGTTTTAAATGATTGATACTGTTGTTTTTCTAAAAGACCTTTTAGAGAAGGTCAGGTATGTGGAAAAAATTGTATAGAAAAATCAATGCTGAAGCTATATCTCACATTTGCTGTTTCTGTTCTTTTAGAAAAGTTTCAGAGCTTAACAATTTTATTTGTGCAGTAAAAAAAAGGCTTTCAATGTATGGACTTATTTATATCTTGGAAGTCGGCAAGTTGTTTTAATATTTCTGAAGTCCACCTGTCCAGGACGGGCATAGATTAGATTTACATAGATCATCGTGACGAGATGTTTCTTTAGTTATGCAGCATCTATATGTGAATAGCTTTGCATTATCTTAACTTCTCTTAAGAATTCTTTCACATCTGATAATGTGGTGGACGCAGTTTGATTGCTCTCACATTGCACTGTGCCAAATGAACCAAACTGTTTGAAAAACGTGTTCACCTCCTCACCTGACCAAGAACCACTGAAGGAAATGACACAAAAACCTTGAAAAAGACACTATCACAACTTTCTTCTTCATGAAATGTACTCAAAGATAAAGTGGCGTCAGATTTTAGCAGTTGTAGAATTTCTGTTTCGTCTTTGGTAAAAGCCATTTCTCCCTCTAGTGCAGGGGTAGGCAACTCCAGGCCTCGAGAGCCGGTTTCCTGCAACTTTTAGATGTCTCCCTGGTCCAACACAGCTGATNCCAGAGTTCTGCTAATGACCCCATTATTTGACTCAGGTGTGTTGAAGTAGAAACACATCTAAAAGTTGCAGGAGACCGGCCCTCGAGGCCTGGAGTTGCCTACCCCTGCTCTAGTGCTACCCTGGTGCTCTTGATTTGGTTGTATTTACCCAGAATGCCCTGCGGTGTAGTCCACTTCCTGCTTTTGGAGCGTCGTGCCGTCATGCAGTGGGACCGCATCAGATTTCACTTCCACCAAACCAAAACCCAGGTTTGTAGGCGGACGAGAGTTCACTGTTTCAGTCCACATTAGAGTTCAAATACATTCAAACCTTTTCAAATGGACTTTCTAGACAAACTATAATTGCATCCTTAATTAAGAGCAGACCTGCACCAGGTAGTGCATATGAAAAGGATTCGGCTTCATCCAGCTGCATTGTGTGTCTTCAGTTCACCTGGAATCTTCTTTGCAAATGTTCACCAACTTGTTCAGAAGCTTCACTCTTGCCAAGAGACGGAGATTATTCCTGTTTTTGTCTCCATTTTATCCTCTCACTGACAAACTCTTGACGTTCCTTCACGCCTCGCTTCCTAATCCCAGTCCAACGTCTTTTTGCTTCTCCTCTTTATTCTTGTTCAGCTTCATATTTAGTTTCCATCTCGCAGTATTCAGCCGCTGCGTCTCGCCGCCCAGAGTTGAAGGAGCCCCTTTCACTTTCTGACAGGACAAGATGAAGAATTAGGAGCCAGTCGTAGCGAGAGCTCCTTTAAGGGAATTGTAAATGTCACAGAAATAGTTGGATTGAGTTTGCCACCCTGACGATTTATACCAAACATCTTTTTAAGTGGTGCAGCAAAATGATGCTTACAGTGAGTGCTTCACTCGCACGTCCAGTTTGGATGGATGAGTTAGTTTTAGACGTGACCAAAAAGCAAAAGCGTTTTAAAATGTTCTCAGTTTGGAGGACTTCCTAAAGTAGTTTTTCTAAGATTATGCATGGAATATTTATTTTCTGGATGGCTTCATCAATTTTAGATCTGTTGCTACAGGTAAAAGAAAAACGTCCAGCAGAAAAATGACTACTTGAATCAGGCGGTGTGTGCTTTTAATAAAACTCAATCAGATGCAGAATCCTGAGTCTGTTGCTCATAAACAAACCTTTCAGTGCAGATAAAGAATCGGCAACAGCAGAACAGTATTTAGCTTTTAGCGTTTTAGATTCTGTTATTGTTCAGTAAGTCTTCCACACAGATAATAAACAATATGTCTGCTGCAATATGACTTTATAATGACATTTTTATTTATTGTTTTCATACCAGAGGCAATTTTAATAAATGTTTTTTTTTTTTTTTTCTTGCTTTCCAAAAACAAAAATGACAAAACACAGAAAATATTTTCAAAAAGTCTTTTATTTCGGTTGTCAATTCTGGGAGTTATGTGGCAGTGTTAGGACCGCACTATATAATATGATATAGTCATACTGTATTATGACTATATTGTATTATATAGTCATAATGTAATATGACTATATATAGTCATAATATTAACAGAATAAAGACAATCTTGCCAAAATGTCTTTTTGCTTTATTTTTAATCATAAATGCAAAACTTACATATTTTTGTGAAGTTTTGGCTTAATCACGTTCTAAGGGTGTTCTTTCAGTAATTTATCTTTTTCTTGAGCTTAACGATGACTAAATTAGTCATCAATTATTTCAATAATCAATGAATCAGATTAATCGTTTCACCCCAGGTTAAAAAGAAGAATCTGTAATATTTACCCAGCCAGAGTTTTTAGTGTGGTTTAATCTGAAGTTAATAGTTTAATCCCCTGCCTGCCAGTGGAGAGTAATGAGTTATACCTGGTTTCTTGCAGCCTAGATAAACTGCTGGACTCAGGCTTGTATACGGGCGAGATAACGGAGCTGACAGGAGGTCCAGGAAGCGGCAAATCTCAGGTGAGCTTTTCCTCGACCTCCTCCAGTAACGCAGATCATTTCAGCCTCATAAACCTCCAGCCAGACCGAAGCTCTTCTTCTAGAGCAGAAGTGTCGCTCTCGTTTCAGAAAGTTTCACCAGTTTGTGTGTGGGTTTTTTTTTTCAGGTGTGTTTTGGTGTCGCGATGCACATCGCGTACCACCTGAAGCAGAGCGTGATCTACATCGACACAACAGGCGGGCTCACCGCCAGCCGCCTGCTGCAGATGCTGCAAACCGAAACCAACAACACAGACGAGCAGGTGAGCTGCTGAATGTTGATTAATCTGTCCATTGTTCCGACAATTAATTGAACTTAAAAAAAAATGGCACATTGTTGATTTTTCAAATTCCTTATACGACAGATCGGTTCCACGCTGTGTTGAGAAGTCGAGTGGAAAGGACTGAGCTTTTCAAACGTTGATATTAGAAGTAATTCTTTTTTTAGCTACAAATGTTGAAGTGTTCTCTAAAGGCTTGCTATGTTGTTGCTTTTAGGCTATAAAAAGTTTTTTATTATATAAAACGAAGTCGATCTTTTTTTTTTTTTTTTTTTTTTTTGCATCTTTTAATGTATTTTTGAATATTTGTATAAAAAAGTGAAAACTCTGCAGAATATTGCAGTTAAAAGAATCAATTAATCGATAAATCCCTAGATTAATGGTTTCAGCCCTGGTTGTTTCACACAAATAATAATATACTTAACATGAAATCAGCTGACAGCGAAAACCTTTTGTCTGCAGATGGAAGCTCTTCAGAGGATCCACACCTTCCGCCTGTTTGACGTCTGCGCTCTGCTCGACTGTCTGTACGGGCTCGGCGGCGGCGGCCTTCACAAGGTTCGTTTGCATAGCACCACGGGGACCTGCGGGGAGTTGGGGAGGGGGTGAACCTTTCAGCTGTCTAAATGTGTCACATTGTGTGTGGAGGCGTGTGTTGGCGGCGGCTCTGTCAAGGCGCTGATCGTGGACTCGGTGTCGGCTGTTATCGCTCCTCTGCTGGGAGGCAAACAGAACGAAGGTGAGTGTCTCTCTGCTGCTCTGTCACACTCAGGCACACCCCAGGCTGTGTTCACATCTGCATGGGTTTCATCTGAGGTTAGAATGTGAGAAAAGGAGCCGTGTGTGTTTTAAGAAGGATGACATTTACATAAAAGGAAGGTTGGAAATAAGAGCAGCAGCATCGTGGAAGTGAAGTTAAAGTAGAGCAGAACAGAAGAAAAGGATGTTTGTTAAGTTAGACGTTTGAGCTCGTCTTTTCTCTTCAGATTTGAAATGAATTGAGCCCATTCAGCTTTATTGCTTATTAATTTAATGTATTTATTGAATCTCTATTAACAAAGTTCGTTCAGGTGCTTGAAATCCTTGAAAATGAATTTCAGCTAGATTTTGTTTTTTCAAGGTTTGGAAAGTGTTTGGTTTACGTACGAAGTCCTTAAAAGTGTATGATGTTAAAACTGCACAGTTTCATAAAAGCCCAAATCTCTGAAAATGTCATTTCTGGTCAAAGCTGTATATTTTCATAAACCTAATAAAAAAAATATCCACTTTTTTTTTTTTCTTTTTAATCTCACTGCCCAAAATTGAATTAAATTGAACTTTTCTTCCAACCTGAATAACTTTTAATTAGAATTTAAAATTTAGTTGTATGTTACTTTTCCTTGTCCCTGCTGTAGACTCAGTTAGAACTTACAGAGGCATTAATCAGTTTATTTTTGAGGAACAGAAGTTCTAGAAACTTGCTTTAAGGACAAATTCTGGACTTGTCAGCCTGAAAATATCCCAGAAGGTCAGAATCCCACCTTCCCCCTGCCTTGTGCGTCTCAAGAGCTTCGGCTAAACGATCGAACGTAGCAGCCAGTTAAAGTTCACCTGTGAGGGTGGTAGACGGAGGCATAATCTGATCACCTGCTTGGTTTGCTCCTGAAAGTGTTGCTGTGGATGACTTGCGCCTAACAAACCCTCTGTCACCTCAGATGAGCTGTTAAAGGGGATCCATTTTGAAAAATTCACATTTTGCACTTTTGTACTTCCATTTGGGCCTCTGCTACTTCTAAAATCAGCCCAATTGCTAAAAACACCCAAAATACCCAGACATTTATTGGTAACGTGTTAATGCTTTTAGTGCTGGAAAACGTGTCATTTCCAGCATGTTTGGTCAGCTGGTTTTCATGCTGTATGTGCTGTACAACGGCTGCTGTTCACTTCCCATCCAGAAACCACTTGGTTTCTGGATGGTTGTACAGGAGGCCAACAAGAATGGCCTCCTGTACAACCATTCTTGTTGGTTGTACAGGAGGCCCCATGTCTGCTTGTCAAAGATGTATAGATGTATCATTGCGTACCTATTTGCAGCCATTTTCACATAAATGTTGAATTGGGGGGGGGCGTGGCAGCAACTTGTTTGGATTTAAAGTGACAGGAGGCTCTAATACAGCTCATTCTGAAAGGAGCTTAAAATAGGTAGAACTGAACAGACTGAAATCTCATTATCTGAATGAAATTGATGACACATTTTGCTGGATGATAAATTGCCCCAGGAGCTATTGCAATAAATTATAATGTTGTTGTTTTCAGACCGTTTTCTAGTAATATAATGGTAATGGCACAATAAGTAAACCCTCTCAATAATTAATAAACTTTCATTTGTAATCAACGTTTAACACTGGAAGACAATTTCAATTCGTTCTAAAGAGCATCACATGTCCAGGCTTCTGATTATGTTTGTCAGCTTTTAGCTAAACTTTCTGCTGCTCGTTGTCTTCATTCTCAGACTGAATGGTTTTTCCACGAACACGGTTAAAAACTTAAGGGGCCCGGGGCCTTTCAGTCGGGGACCCAAAGGCTGTGGGTCAGTTTGCAGCTCCGTTTTGCTGACTCTGTGGAGCAACTAAAAACATTTTTATTTTCCTAGGCTTTTATCTCTTGATTTTATTGTGTTTCTTATGTTGATTTTATGTTTGTATGATTTCTATTGTACAGTGTTTTGTGATTTTTATGCCCTTGAAAAGCGCTTTATAAATAAACTTCACTTAACTCACAATTGAAATATCTAAAATTAAAAACAAAACAACTGAAACCAATAAAAAAAGATTGTCCTTCAACAGATGGACAAGTTGAGACTGAATCTATTCTTTAGTAGAAAGAGACACAAAATCCAATCATTCATACAAATGGAAATTATTGAGCTTGATTTAATTTAAATTATTTATTTCTTGTCAAGACAGGCTTACTAAACAATCTTTCAAGTGAGGGTTGACTTTTACCTTACAAAATATTAAAAATATATATATATAATAATAATCTGTTATTGTTCTTCTTATTCTGGGTAAAACTCTGTGAAAATAAATTTCCAAACTCCTAATATTTCTATCACTTAATTTAGAGCTTTATCTAAATCCTGGCTTCAGCTGCAGAGTATAACTTCAGGACGCTGAACATATTCTCTCCGTGTTGCAACCTCTCCAAAACTTCCTGCGCCTCCAGGCATGTCCTTGATGATACAAGTGGCAGCAGCTCTGAAGACGATGGCGAAGGACTTCAGTGTTGCTGTTCTGGTAAGGATGATTCAGTTCTTGATGTTTCCTGCTCTGAATGCAGGAAACATCATTCCCACCGCTGGTGCAGAAAAAAAAACAAAAAAATAAAAACGCCTTAAAGTCGTTAAAAACATTTTTTTTTAAAAAGCGTGCAGGCGCCCTAATTTAGAACTGTGTTTGATTTTCCACAACAATTTGAGCCTTCCTTTCATGTGTTGAGCCGGTTTTATCTGTTTTAAGGGTGTAATGAGCCATAAAACACTGAAACGGGATGCCGTCTGCGCCCGCAGGTGACCAACCATGTAACGAGAAGCGGCAGCGGGGAAGCGCAGCCGGGCCTCGGCGTGTCGTGGAGCCACGTCCCCAGAACCAGAATCCTGCTGGAACGAGTTGAGAGCGGCGCGTCGGGTCGGCGCTCGGCAACGCTCATCAAGTCTTCCAGACAGGTGTGCCAGGAGCGGCGGCGGCGCCGGTTCTGTCAGAGGAGCTTTCTGCTGTTGTCAAAACATCTTGTTAAAATGGAGAGCACAAAGTTGTTTGCCCACAGGCCCGGTTTGATAAAGACTCCTGATTTCCATTTAAAAACATCTCCAGGCTGGATTTTAGCGGAAAAGTACACCAGACGCATCAGTCTAATTCATAAAGACAGGCTGTAAATAATGAGTCATGCTGCTCATTTACATGCAGAACACAGAGGCTGTTACCTACAAGCTGGACCCACATGCTGACTTTGTGAAAAACGTGAAAGCAGGCAGGTGGGAAAGGACGTACCACCTTAATTAAAAATAAAGTATACATGCCCTAAATCACTTCTAGACGCATAAAAATCTGAACTAACTTGCAGTAGTGACTTTTTGTAGAGCCCTGGTGATATTTTTAGCCGAGTTTTTTTCGTCGGTTCATTTTGTTCTTGGAGATTTTTTTCCTCTGATCCAAAATGTTTCTTCAGTTCTGAAGGTGGTTGGAAGGTCATTTGCTCCATTGCTGAAACAAAAAAAGACTCCTGGGGAGTCAAGATTATGGTTCTTGAGAACTTGTTTTAACTCTATCTGACACTAACCCTACTAACAATTTCGTTGCGAAATAAAGGTTGTTTATTTTACTGCAATAATTGCAATTCAAAGTCCTGATTATTATTTTTCAGTTCTGTTTACTCAGGAATGCTTCACAGTCCTCTCACAGCTGGGCCTTTCCCTGTGCCTTTTTGTACTGCATTATATTCTTCCACTCAACTTTCCATTAATATACTTGAATAAATGACTGGACAACATTTCCTAACTTATCTAATTTATTGAGATCCACATTATTCTGTATTTATTGGAGATTTTAACAGCCATACCCCTACATTGATTCCATTAGGTTTTCTTCAGTTATCTCTGTTCTTGACAGATCTATTTATGATGTTGATACTCATCCGAATACTGCAGAGCTTTAATCAAACCTGCAACAGAAGAGCAGACAGCAGCTTGCTTTCACTAAAACAAAAAAAACGTTAAATCCCGTAATCTGAATCATGATACTTTAACTTAAAAAAATAAAAACATCAGATGAAACAAACAAGCGTCCAGTGAATTAATTTAGCTTTTTGTGTCAGGCTTGTCTCATCAAGGAGGATTTTGACCTGCAGTGGTGGAATCGAGCTGAAGGAGCAAGAGGAGGAGGAGAAGAGACGTCAGGAAAAAGGAAGCTGGACGAGACCGACCCCTGACCCCTGTCCGGAGGAACGCTGCAGCAACAACCAAAAGGTTTGTTTACATTGCTGGATTGGAGTTTTTGACGGACGGGTTCAGGTGTCACTTTAAAAAGGGACGGATTTAAATGCAGCCGATTCAATGATCTGACGGTTACCTGCTGAGTATCGGCACATTAACCTGAGAGGAGGAATGAAGAAGGAAAACGAGGAGCTGAAACTCACTCAAAAATCCACATAAATCAGTTAAGGATTCATTTAAATCATATTTTACATTTTGTTGGGATTTTATGTGATTAACAAATTACTTAATAATCAAGGAGTGGAGCAAAACTTTTTTCTGTAAAACAAAAATTTTATAACAAAAAAAAAAAAAAAAAAAAAACAGACATCACACAAATGTTTTCAGTTTTTTCACCAGTATTTATTTGCAGTTCATGATCTTTTTTGCTTCTGTAGTAAAAAGTCAACTCCTGTTTAGTTGTGACCTCATTTTGCTCTGCAAAAGTTTCATTAGAAACATTATTCTCCAAACAAAAAGCCTCCAACTTAAATCTTAGTGTCTGCTGCTGAAATTTAAAAAAAAAAAAAAAGACCTGAGAGAATGTTGACCTGAAGAGCTGCCCTGCGACCCGACCCCAACACTCACGATGTCTTCCTCTCAGCAGGGAGGAACGACGCGCCGCTTTCGGATGCATTCCCAGATCCAGCTGGGAGAGACCCTCTGGACCCGGCTGCCCCCCTCTGGGTCGCCCAGCGTGTGCGTAGCCAAGGTGGCGTCATAATCCGGCACCAGGTCCCCGTCGTACGCCACGAAGTACCGCCTCAGTCTGTCGAAGTCCTGAACGGAGGCGGGGAGGAAGAGCTTGACCCCGCTGAAGATGTCCAGCAGCGTCTGGAAGGAGCACAGACTGATTCAAACCCGATGAGCTGCAGGTACAAGGTTCACTGCAAAACTGAGATCTGTTTGAGCTTAGTGTTGATTTTCCCTTGTGTTTTTTCTAGACCTACTTTCTCACAAGGTGTTTATGGTAGAGCATTTCTCTTATTTTAAGAGAATTTAAACTTTGATTTAAGGATGATGGATTTGTCAAAACATGTCGAGACAATTCAAACTCATGTGAGCTGGACTTTATTTTTTTAAGGACAAATTTTAAATAAAAACATTGAATTTTATTCATTTTGGTTTTGGACTTAACTGAATGTACACATTAAAATAAATCTCTATTACATTAAAACTACCACTCCTCTTCTTTGGACAACTGTAAGTTGTTGAGGTCGACCTGGTTAGATGAAGACATTTTGGACCAACCTTGTCGTTCCTCGGCTGCAGCAGCTGGGAAGACGTTTTGTTTTGTCCGTTGCTCTGAACGCTCTCCTCGTTCTTCTTCACCTGCGGTAAAGGGACACCTTTACTCACCTTCCCCGTTGAGTGTGTGTGAATGTTGTGAAGTGTGTGTCGCAGTGCAGCTAGTACCTTCTTGGCGCTGGAGGCCTCAGAGGTGGGAGTGCGGGGTTTTAATTTTACAGCCTTTGGTTTGGTAGGGGTGCTGTTACCTGTGATGGAAAGCAAGAAGAAACCATTTTCTACTATTAATTTAAGTTTTCAATCACTACCTGTGTCTCCATCGACATTTGAACTTCTAAAATGTCGCAGAAAATAATAACAAAAAAATTATTTGTGTTTTCATCTACTGGTTTGGAACGAATCAACCAGATGGTGGCGCTGTGCATGGCAGTAATAAACAGGAAGTAGAGATTGCAAATTTTCACATCTCTGCTCTAATTTTAGAACATGAACCAAAGTAAACTCCCAACAAGTTGCCTGTCAGATGCTCCAGCAACTGTAACTCATGATGCTGGATTTACATATTGAAGCATGTATATGCCAATGCCTGGATCATTGGGTTTTTTTCTTTGTCCCTTTGGTCAGAAACAAGCTCTACTTTGAGTTTTGCAGGAGTTTCTTCCCCCAAAGCAAACCAGGACCTCTTTAATAAAACAGAAGAAGGTTTGGAGATTGTGCTTGGAGTATCTTCAAAGAGCTTGAGGACCAACAACAGCTGAAAAACTTCAAGTTGCCTCCTTATAAATAATCTAAAACACTGCTGAGCCTCAGGACAACAACCAAAGTTGGTTCCCATCACAATTTCAGAACAATTGGAAATTCAGTTTTCAAGACTTCTTTTTTTTTTTTTTTTTTTTGCTTGAGATTGTCACTGAGCATCCACAGCCTGTTGACAGCACCCATAGACAGCCTGAAAGTAAACTAACTCTCTACTGCAGGAATGTAATCTCTGATAATCACTGTTGGCACAATTATTGGCACACCAACATTTCCAATAAGATAAAGTTAATAAAAGGCTGAAAATAGAACTCTGGGTTATCAAGACCTTGTAATAAAGAATTATAGCTTTATTTCCATGTTGCTTTGACAACTCTGGACCAACTACTGAGGGCCAAACAGGGTTTCTGCACATTTTACCAACTCAATTCAAGACTTTTTATGACCTTTACAAACAAAATTTAATACGCTGTATCGCCACAGAAATGTACAGAAGAAAATGGCATATTTTACTCTCTAACCTCAAAGAGGTTAAGGCTTTTTTGGACAGAATGACAAAACTGGTGATAAATTTGCACTTCTCTATGACCGATGCAAAAAAAAAAAAAAAAAAAAGAACTAGCGAGCTCGCAAAGGTATATTAGCAGCTAGTTAGTGTAGTTAGTGGTAGCCTCAACTGCCTTGAGTCACACAGTGTAATGTAGATGTCTGCACACGACTCAAACTTTTGCCTGACACAAAAATCCTGCAAGAAAAACATTAAAAACTATGCAGAATATATGAGATTAAATAGCCCTGACACCTCTAGATTAACTTATTTTAAACCCACTTACAGTGTAAGGCCTTAATTTTCAAAATACAAATGTAAGATTTTAAGGAAACAGACACTCTTCCAAAACGCCTCATTGGACTCTAAAATTTTCCGACCTCATCAGTTTTTTTATTACGTCAAAGCAGAGGTGGAGGCTGGGTGGTTCACAGTCTCTGCAGACTGCTTTCATATCTTTTGGGACTGAGTGCAGCTGAAGACGTTCTGGAAGATAAAATTTTGTGCATAACTTTAGTCTTTTCATTTCCTGCTATGTACCTCTGAATGTTTCCTGAAGGACGCAGTAATAAAGACACATACCTGTTGAAGATATTTATGATGGTAAGCATGAAGGAGATTGCTAAATGTTGGCTCCACACTGAAGCTTCTAGTGAATATTATAAACCTGATCCACAATATGGAAATGTTCACTTTTACAATACATCTCCAGAAGGAGAAAGGAGAGAGACTTTGGGAAAAAATGGGATCTTTTTATAGCCGACGACATGTAACTGTTGTGATTCCAGGTCATTTTGATTGACAGGCACTTGGGATTTCTCCTCTTTTATTTTTGTGACTCTATACAGTGAAATGTTCGTTAAAATGTAATGGTCATTAGTGTGACTGTCCTCCTGTCCAAGCCCTCATGTTTGGTTGTGTTTATTTGTATGTAAAAAAAAAAATGAAGAAAAATGTCATGCAGAGTATTACCACAAGGGGGAGCAATGATTGTGGCAGATTTTAAAGTGATTTTCTTTCCAGGAAATCAATATTCTGCTGCAATAAAAACAGATCTGAGGAGATTTCTGAGATTTCTACCAGAGGTGCCTTTAAATCTGACCAGCACTGTGACAATCTGACCAATCGGACTCACTCGTCTTTTTGGCCGGAGCGCTCCTGCTGGATGAGGACGACGGCGAGTTTCCCCCGCTGTCTCCTCCCGATGAGCCTTTGTCATCAGACGTGGAAGGACCCGCCGTCACTTTAAAGTCGCAGTTCTCCTTCGAAATGCGAAACAGCTCCTGGGCAGAAGGACGGAAAGGTCAGAGGTCGGGTGTCTGGATCTCCTTCAACCCTTCCATCAGGTCTTCTGATGGACATCTTGTTAAAACTAAGCAGGAAGAGGCTGGGTGATTACCCTGAGCTGGTGCAGGTTGGTGGCCGTCTCCCAGTCCTTGTCGTCGCGGATTCGCGTCATGCGGGGGAAGCGGATGGAGATGCCGTCGGCGGTGTGCATTTCTGATTTGGAAAACTCTGCGCCGGTGATCTCCCAGACCGGCGCTTGCTGCAGGGAAGGAAACGGAGGCAAGCAGGTAGATCAGAGACACACCCACCGTTGTTCCAGACGCTTTTAACAGTTATTTCTCATCAAATAGAATAAGGTGTTTTATAAAGTTTTTGGCAAACGATACCTCCTGCTGCGGAAATTATGTTAAATTATTGTCCAATATGAATGCAAAATGTTTTTAGTACTCTTTTGCATCCTGAAAGATCTGACAAAAACCAAACTGTTTATATCTAGGAAGAATGCATATCAAAACTTTTTTCTTGTCATTTCTTATGCTGTCACTAGCTACGTTTCCAATACAAGTACACTCAAAGTTTTGTCGATTTTCCGCTAGTGTCAAAAAAACAATTTCGCCGTTGTGAGGCTTCATTAAATAAAAACTGCAATTAAAATCACATTTGAATAAGTTTGATCATGAAACAAGTCATTTGTCTTCTTTGTAGTTTGCACCAGTGGCAACATCTAGGTGTTGATCATGTGACCCGTGTGATGCAAAAAAACCCCAAAAGTTTTGCAAAATAAACCAATTTTGATGCAGCTAAAAAAAACAAACACCTCATCCCAGGGCAAAAACTTTGATTAGCAAATTCATCTTCGAAATATTGTATTGCACAATGATATGGAAACTCAGCTAGAGACAAAGACTATTGTGACTGGAAAACATCTGCATTCATTTAAGTTGTATTTTATACAAATCTGATCATAAACATTTTCGTGACAGAATCCCGCTTCTCCATGGGAACAGTGTGGTTTAGCAACCATGACTCGTGTAGTAATGGCACCAGCAGATGCACGTCACGAGCCATCGTGTCTAATGGATGCTGTCCCATCTAGTAATGTAGCTCTATACACATCTAAAGGTTCTCCAGGACTGAACTTGAAGATCTCTAATCCGGACGTCAGCATGTTAAAATCTCACCTCAGGGTCACGGATAATGAAATCAGGATAATAGTTCTTGACAATTTTCAACCAGCTGGGAATTTTCCCGGGTTCCTACACACACAGAGACATGACAGATTAATATTTGTCAGTATTACATCAGCTCCATATTCCAGCAGCCTTTAAGTGGGTTCTTCTCTGACCTTGCTGATTTTGATCACATCCAGCTCCTTCTGGAGTCGGGCCAGCATGGCGTCATCATAGCCTCCGGAGCACTTGGTCACCGTGCACCACTTCTTCGAGTCTGGGTCGTAGCAGCCCATCAAAAAGCTAGACATGATGCCCCCTGGTGGACAAAAAGGGGAATTTATTCTCCCCTCTACCGCCCTACATTTGTTGTTCCTGTTTTTTTTACGTCGTCTTTAAACCTCATGAGAAGTTTCATTAGCCCTGCTTTGAGAGTTGAACCCCCGTTGTTGTGTTCCCAGTTTTATTTCACACCCATTAACCCCCCTCATAAATCTCCCTCCCCCAGTGGCATCCTCGCCTTATGCATTACATTACATCTGCATATTTTTCACATGAAGCACTTCGATGCTCATTTGTATTCCTAGCGCAGCACTGTGTTGCACTTCTGCCTGCAGAATGTGTAGTCCTTCTTTATGCACTCAGTGACCACAAAAAATTAAAAGCAACCCTCCTCCACAAAAAAAAGTCCTGACAGAGAAATGCAAGGAGTTGGTGAGAAGGTGGCACTGCAAAAACAAAATCTTCATAAGTAATGTCTAGTTTCTAGTGCAAATACCTTGGTACACTTGAAAAAAGACAACTAACTTACAAGTTAGTTTTCAGCAATATATATATTAGCTTGTTTTAAGTGAATAATTCCCTAGTATCGATGAAACAGTGCTAGATCCATTCACAGATTATTTCACTTTTGACATTTTAAATTTAATGTGACGATGACATCTAAACATCTCACAGAAATATTTGATCTCAACTGTTAACACACCGTTTGATCCTTTTCCGTAGAAGGCACCGAGCACCACCAGGTCTGCTGTGTCGGCCATCGCTCCTTCGTTCAAATAATCCTTCTTCACCTTCAGCCAGTGTCGCTTCCCCGGCTCATAGCTCCCCTGAGACACAGAAGAAGCAAAGTTGGATTAATTCACCACTTCAGCTACAGCTGAAACCAGAACATTAAAGACATTGAAAACACACATAACTTTCACCATCTGACATAAAATCAGACTAAGGTCTGACATTAGGATTATAACGAACCTAATGTTTTAGGTTTGTTAGGATCAGGATAACTAGTTTTATTGTATGACTTTCTGCAGCTTTAAAGGTTTCCACACACTAAAGTGTGTGAATGCGTAATCGAAGTCTGATATGGACCAAAGAACACCAACTGCAGTCCACTCTCAGCTCAGTTTGAATGCATATGTGAATGCCAAGTGGGCTGGAGACCGCTCCAAAAGCAGGAAGTGATTACAGCGCAGGGCATTCTGGGTAAATACAATCAAAACACCAGCACCACCGGGAGAAATGGCTTGTGGTCTTTTACTAAAGACAAAAGAGAAATCATACAACCGCTAAAATGTGACACCACTCCTTTTGTGTTTGCATCTTGTGAAGAAGGAAGTTGCACTCAGAGGTTTTCATGGTTTCTTCAGTGGGTCTTGGGCCAGCGCCACCACAGGCGAGGAGGGGAAGAGGTTTTTCAATGGAATGGTTCGATATTACCCAAAACTTAGATATTTTAGAAGATATTCCAGAATGTAACTGTTCCAAATACTGAGGAAATGCATGTAAACTTCTATATTTGAAGGAATTGAAGAAAAAAAATTAGCAAACAGTCCTAAAGCAGGAAAACAACCTACAGGTTTCAACCGTTCACTCACAGATCAACAATGTTTTTCTTTCCACTGACCTTTACGTCTTTCAGCACCAGGCCTTCCAGTCCTTCTCTGATGACGCGAGTTATCATCTCTGCCAGGTCTCCTGCCCTCTAAGACGCACACAGAATATAAATCTGCAGGTTTATGCAGAGACGAAGCAGAAAGCCTGACACAACACTTACCGTGACGTGCTTCATCTCTGAGAAGAGGATCCTGTTTGGAACTTCCACCATGTTGTCGTCCAGGAACTTTCTGCGTTCGCAGAGCGGCCTAGAGGACATGACGCCAGTAGAAAAGAGTAAGCCAACTTCAAATTATTTATTTGTGTGTGGGCTCACCAAACCGCAGATTACAGCCAAGTTAATTCCCTCTAGGTTTGCCTTTTGCAAAACTCCCAAATCTACATTGTCTGTTGATTTCTGGGCTATTTTTGATCCCACGAGTAGAAGAAGAGGGATTAACTTAAATGCCTTACAAGTTTCATCTTCACTTAACTTCATCTTGACTGCTTATAAAAATGAGGAAAATTAATTTAATGTTTTTAGTAAATTTCTGAGATTGAAAAGTCAAATTTCTGACTTTTGAAACTTAATATCACTTACTCTGATTTTTTGCTAACCATGACTTTAGTCAAATGATGTAAATAATACTAGAATGCCTCAGTTTTACTTAAGATGCAGTATAGTTGATGGCAGGTGTGACTTCAAGGAGACTGAAGGATGAAATATAAGATGCTGTTTATAAGTATGAGGATTTGTTTTTATTCATTTAAATCCTGGATTATTTCATGGAAAAAGGAAAATCTTACCTTTCCATCAAACTCACACCGTTGAAGTAAATGCAGTCGAACACAAACAGACACACGTTGGCGTCTTGAAAGGCAGCTTTCTGAAGGAAAGAGAAGTTTGAAGTCTGACTACAATGACTGAATCAATAGAGGAAAAGAAAAGAGCAGGGAGAGGTTTTCACCTTGTGAACACCCAGGGTGCCAAACGGCAGCGGTTTGCTGGTCTTTGTGTCAATCAGCAGGACTTCAGCGTCCAGAATCATGCTGTGGCCGCCAGGGAACGCCTGAGGGATGTAGTCTTTGAAATGGGCCACCTGAAATGCAAAACTTGTATTATTTCATTGCCCAACATTTGGGAGAAAACATTTCCACATCTGGTTGGATTCAAATAGTTTTGATAATGACTGGCTTTAGGATTTCAAAACAGTAGCGAATTTCTGTCACGGGGTTTAAAACTCTTGAGGAGACACCAGGGAGCCAGGTGGTTGGAGTGAAAAATCCCAACTCTAACTCTGCTTTTCTCACTGGAAATAATTCAGTCACTTCTACTGTGTTTCCATTAATCACAACAATTTTAAAATTACAGAAAACTGTTGTAATTACACTCCAGTCTCTCCCCCACTTCACTAACCTTTCATTACCATAAACTGCCTAATTACAGACCTTAAGTACTTAATCAGCTGTTTGGATGACAGGCTGAATTGGCAAGGAGCTTTCAGGGAGCTAAAAATGCTCCTCAGACACCAAAATAAGTCCAAATTCAAGCTTCTAGAAAACAGTTTCACTGCACTTTTATACTTTAGTCCACACTGCACCTCCATCTAGTGGACAGAGAGTGCAAAAGCATGAAACGTAACTAGTTTAGGCTTTGTAATGTTGAAACGTGGAACTTTTTAAAGTTGCAGATCTTGCAGAGACAAACTGATGCCAGACTAACAGGACCGACCTTGTGGGGCAGCACCGGCTTGAGGCTGCGGCTGAAGTAGCTGAAGGTGTTTCCGTTCTTGTGGACCTGAACGCGCTCGCCGTCGTATTTTATCTCGGAATACATCCCATTGGGACATTTCTTCATGGCATATTCGATGGATTTACACGCCTCAGCCTGGAATAAAAGAAAACCCCAGACAGACAGACAAGCTTCAATGCGTTTTATTGGATTTTATGTGACAGATCAACACAAAGTTGTGAATATTTGTTACACGATGAGAAAAACGGATGATGAATAAATGTGACATCCGTTTGTTTTCACCACAAATTAAAACTAATTACAGCTCAATCGATTATTTAAATAATCGTCAACTACTAATGACATCACTAACTGGTTTAGTGCTGATTAATCTTGAGATTAATCTAAAATTTTAAACAAAAAAAAAAAAAAAAAAAGAACATTTCAAAGCTTGAGAAGTCAATTTTGAATATTTTCAACTTTTGAAATTGAGGGGAAAAAAAGGATTTCTGCCAAAAAACTGGAAAATTTGTATCTACAGTGGCCCTAATATGCTCCCGTATTCAGCCACTCGAAAGAGGTAATAAATGTTAGAACTAAAAGAAGTAATCTTAAGAATGAGAGAGCAATTTAGCAGTCTATTAACTAAGCCATGATAGAAAAGGAAACCCAGAAATTTTCATAAAGTGTGATGTCAGAGTCGGGCCTCACTAGCATCGGCTGGACGGGCGTCATGAGCGACGCCTCCACGGTCAGGAGCTTCCTGGGTCCAGAGCCGCTGGAGGCATCCTGCTGGTTCCTCAGAACCCTCTCGATCACGTCGCCAAGGTTACGGGAGGCCTTGAAGGCATCGTACGCATTTGGATCTACCGCGTCCAACCTGAGTGAAGGAGCAGAAGTTTATAAACTCAGTCTGTTCATGTAGGCAGGGCACTGGGATGAACACTTACACGTGTTTGGCGCCAGCGTTCATCTTCAAGTCGTGCTTAATGAGCCTGATGATGCATTTCAGGTCGTTGCTGGTGCACCTGGGAAAGAGAAGCAGGAAATTCTAACACACTGTCAGCAACCGAGCTACAGACTGCAAGAAGCAGATGAAAGTTTGTGTGGAGAAGGTTTTTCCAATTCAAACTAAATATGTCCAACTTCACTTATTGGCTGTTAAAGACATGGAAAAACTCTGAAATGCAGCAGGATGATTTTTAACTGAAAAAAGTTAAAAAAAATAAAAATAAAATAAATAAATATTCAGTGAAGAATTTTAAAAATAATTTAGAAGACAGATGCTGCCAAAATTGGCAATAAATAAGACGAGTAATTATTGTGCCAAATGTTATATTAAAAAAAATTAAAGAAATGTACCGACTTAATTACAGTGCAACATCATTTTTTGTCATTAAACTGTGTTCATTTGCCCTTTCTCATCTTTGTTTTTTTCCCCCTATTTTTCTCATTTGTTTTCCCCTCTGACTTAATAAAAACTTAATCTAAAGCTCAAAAAAGTCAATTTAACCAGTTTAACATGCACCACCAGAACCAACCACTTCTGGTTGGTTCTGCCTCCCAGTCTGACAGGCCAAAACGTTACTTTTTGGCGATGCTCTCCAGTTCGCTCTGCTGCTCGTCCTCCTTTGTGAGCTGAGCGAGGCGCATCAGGGACGCATCTACTTCCTGGATTCTTAGGAGGCTCTTGGCAGCGGGAGGAAAACATTTGCTCTCCTCGAAGAAAATCCTCACAGTTTCTGACACATCGCCCTGCAGAGAAAAAAAGAAACAACATAAGACTGGGAGCAGTTTGAAACAGGGATGAACAAATGTGGCTGTTTGAGCTTTTCTCACCGCTGACATCGCTCCTCTGTTTCAGTTAAACACCCCACAATCCTGCACTGCATTATCACTAGCTATGGTCCATTAGAGGCAATATGAACTACAGTGTTCGTCACTGTGCTTAGCAGTAGCATTATAACAATAAAAGTGACAATAAGAATCATTTATTACATCTTTGATAGATAACTGTGTCACAGCATCACAGCTCCACCAACACAAACACTGCTCTTGAAAACATTCCCATTTGTAATGTGCTTCTTTAGGACAGCAGTTACATAATAAAGTGTGATTTGTATCACTAAACTGTTCATAGTAAGTGCATTTAACCATATTTGCATATTTATTGATGCTTTCATTAAGCTAACGGTGGAGTAAAATCAATCTTGATATAAGGACAGATTTGGGGACAAATTGGAATTCATTGTGGCAACAAAAAAATAAAATTTATCACGAATGAAGTTTTTTTTAAAAGTAAATTCACCTGACAACTGGATGCGACTGTCACATTACCAACACACCGCTCTCCAGAAACGCATAAAGGCAACAAAAAAAAAAACAACAAACATTGGTTATTAGTATCGGCCCAGAAACAATACTTTTATGCAAAAAAAATAATAAAAACAATTTAAAAAATAATCTGATACAGATATTGATGTCGATATACTGTGCATCGCTGGTTCAAAAGATGCCTTTATAGCATTTATCGTATCATTTATCATAAATTTCTTGAAATAATTGCGATTTATCATAAAAAATAAAAAAAATCCATTTAATGAAGCTAAAAACCCCTAAAATGTCCAAATTATTGTGAATTTTAGTCGTTTCTCATCCTGGTTCTTCAATAAAAGCACCAATAAGTTTAAAAATCTCATTAACTGCAGTTATAATTCGCAGTTTAATGATTTAGATCAAACTTCTTAATGTGACTGGTGTCCTAAAGAATTGTCTAACAAAAAGGAATGTTTTTCAAGAGCTGTATTTGTGTTTGATGTAACTGATGGAATAAATAGTTCTTATTGTCATTTTTATTCTTATCACAGTAGTACAAAATATGATGATAAAACTTTAAGTCTATATTCTCCACCTCTATTTTACAGACACAAACATCTATCTGTATCAGGAACCTGAAACAGAGGATTTCTCTAGAGGTTTTATACAGATTTGTTCAGATTTATCCATGAACGCTGCTGGACAGACCTGCTCCAGATCTCGCACCATGTCCTCCTGGTTGGATCTGAATATGCGGCTGAAGAGTTTTACTATCTGCTTATCGTTCAGGTTGTAAACACTTTTAACCACGCCTGGCAGCAGCAGTTTCACCGTCAAGTAAAGATCTCCGTGAAATTTATCTGTTATATAAAATGGAAAAAAAAACAAAAAACAAACAGGGTCAAATTTCTAAATATAAAAAACAACAAAAAAATAGTAAACTAAAGCTAAGGCCAACCTCCTCCTGTGCCCTTCTTCAGGAACTTCTCTATAATCTGTGTCTTGCTGTTGTAGCTGTTGTTTTCAGCCACCATTGCGCAGAGTTTGCGAAACTCCCTGAAGAGGCAGTCTTTGTGCTGGGCGTCGCAGAGCTGAGTGGACAGGGCGCTGCTGGAGCCGGCTTTGGCTGCAGGGGACGCCGACGGTCCGGGGCTGCTGGAGCTGCTGGTGCTGCCTGAGCTGCCAGCCTTCGCAGCTGATGACAGAATGAAGCAGAGTGATAAAAGAAAGAAAAAAACAAACATTTTTACACTTTCTAACTCTGACACATCTGCCAGTTCTACTCGCTGTGTGGTTTTAGCGCTGAAGTTATGGCCAGAGTTTCAAAACTGAAAGGAATCTTGTTTTTCTGACCAACTGTCCTGAATTTTATTGTGTAAAATGCAATAACGCTTGATCAATTGTAGCCAAGGATGCATTTTCACCATTATAAATACTGCTAAAAGTCAACATATAAAAAGCTCAACCCTTTCTGAACTTATCAATACACTGTAGAGCTGAGCTGGTTATTTAATTTAACTGACTAATAACTGGATAGCAAAAAGTGCCTGAGGGTTTTTTGTTTTTGTACATAATTTAAACAAGGTGACTAACTAATACTAATACAGCCACTTGAGGAGTTCTGGGTAAAACGTATTTGCAGACAATAAAAGCTTGTTTTATTTCAAATGTAAAATGCATATTCATTTGACCAGTTTTGGCTTCATTACTACTCGGAATGTTATTTCAACAAATGGCCTTTTTTGAGTCTCTGTATTCCAGTTAACAACAAATCAGTCTGATTGTACCAAAAGGAAAAAAAAAATAAAAATCACACACAGGAAACACAATCAGTGTTGCCAGGTCTTGCAAGAGAAAAACAACCAGCTCTATAAAAACAAGCCCCAAAAACATCTAAACCAGCAACCACACAAATCCAAAAGATTTTACAGTGGTTTTACATTTTGTTGAAGAAAGTCAAACCCAAATAACCATCTTCACATTCAAAAGCAAGCCCCCCCCCCCAAAAAAAACAACTCAACTCAATACATCTGCAATTGACTTCCAGAAAAGGGATAAACAAGCCCAAAGTAGCTTTTTAATCAAGCCAACTTGGAAATACTTGGCAATGTATGTCACAGACTTTACATGTCAAGGGTAAAATCTTGTATCACTTCATGTGTTTTCAATTTCACACTGATTGGAAAGTACAAAAATAAATGTGTTTGGATCCGACTGCTTCTAGTCCGTTTAGACCAGCGTTTCTCAATTCCAGTCCTCATGCCCCCCTGCTCTGCATGTTTTAGATGTTCCTCTATTCCAGAACAGCTGATTCAAATGATTGCATGATCATCAAGTGCTACAGAAGCCTGTTAATCACCCACATATTCAATCCAGGTGTGTAGCATAAGGGAAACACCTAAAACATGTAGGGCAGGGGGGCGTGAGGACCGGAATTGAGAAACACTGGTTTAGACCAACAGGTTTCAGGGAAAATCCAGAGCTGCTTCGTACCTGAAGCCTCTGGTGACCAGTTCATGTCTCAGATATTTGTATGAAAGTCATTTTAATCTTAATGCTGTTTATTTAACTTTCACAAAGTTTTCATTCTGTTTTAACCAAAACTTTGCGTTTCTGAGATTATGCTTACAGCAAACTCCATGTCATTCCTCTAAACTGCATTAACAAAATATAATTTCAGGTAAGGGCAGCATTGAAAGTTTAGTTGCATTAATCCAACTAAATGTATTTTACCTGTGAAGCCAGAAAACTTCCTCGGAGCATTGACAGAAGGGTCAGCAGGGGGCGCCATAAGCGGACCAGTGGTGTTCAACTTGGCCTGGACCTTCTTTTTAGGACTTGCATTGACTTTGGCCATCAGGTCTACAAAACAAGAAGTTTGACAATAATAGAAGTTAAAAAAAAATATTAAAAAAAGACTCGAGCATTAAATGTAGATTGAGAATGACTTTTACATGCAAGCTTTGTGCTTCTCACATTGCTAATGACTCTTCCTAGTAAGTATTAACAGCTTGCTACTGCTATTCTAAGTCGCTTTGAGTAATAAGACATAGTGAGTGAAAATGTCTGCACATAATTCAAACTTTTGCCTATTTAACCTATATAGAATGAGATAAGGTCAATCGACATTTTCATAGGTGAAGAAGACATTTTAAGGCCTTAATTTTAGATAAATGACTTGAACACCCTGTTTAGAAATAGATTAAGCAGTAGGTGATTTATCGGCTCTCCGGTGCACCTGAAACGTGTTTATTAATGAGCTCTTTGTCCTCGTCCAGCAGCTCCTCCCAGCCCTCCAGCTCCGTCAGGTCCTCGATCTTCTTCGTCGTGGCTCTTGCCCTCTCCAGCTTCTCAAATATGCACTTCACGTGATACCACTCTTTCATTTCGCCAGCGGACTCGCTGAAAGGGTTTGGCACGATTTTCCCTATGCGCACGATGCCCTTCTGGATTTTGTCCTTGCATTTCTTGCACCCCGCCGTGCCACGTTTGGCGTACTCCACCAGAAAGCGTTGTTCCGACATATCTGGCCACTCGGAAAAGCACCGGCGAACTGAAGTCCAGGGAGCGTGTCTTTTTCGAAGATGGTGTTGATGGGATGCTAGGGGTTTTCGCTGATCAGAGGTAGATGAAATTAGAAATGTTCTGCAAAATGTTGAAGGTTGTTTACATCGGATTAGTGTACCAAAAGGTTGTCGGCCCACACAGACAGTCTTCTGAACAAAGAAAATAAGATGCCTCTGCATGTAGTTGTGACTGTGGGGAAGTTGGAGCCTAAACAAGAAAAAAAAAAAAAAAAAAAATGGTTAAAGAGGCTAATTTTGATCAGTTTCAAATCACACAGGAGTAAAAACCAGATACAAACTGAAAGTAGCTGGAAGAAACAAATGAAAGGTGATCAGAGTTAGTAGAGGAGTGAAGCAACTGCAACAAAAAAAAATAATAATAATAATGTGGTTTATCAACAAGTTGAAAAGAACAAACATCCAATAATCAGAGAGGAAGCAGTTATATTCACCCTCAACAAATTAAAGAAAAATTCATAAATTCAAACTTCTACACTCAATTCAAGTCTTCAAAGGTCACTGAAGTTGATATTTTTTTTAAAAAAAAAAAAAAAAAAGGATTTTAAATTTTTTTTCACTGCTGCTGAAAACAATGCCCCCCCCCCAAAAAAAAAACTCTGTAAAGTTTACTATTGTCTTAACACAAAACTGGTTCATCTCTTAAATTTGGATGTAATTTTATTGAAGGATTCAGTGGCCTTTACAAATGACACACATTCCCCTGAAAACATTAATAAGAGTAGGAAAAGGCTGCAGAGCTCCACAGAGGAAAGTTGGTCCAAACCTGTGATAAACTGTTTGCAATATAGCGCATATCTTTTAACTGATTTGTCTTTTGTTATAAAGATTTAATTTATAAAACTTTTATTTATTTTTCAACGTTTCGCTGTTTTGACTGAAATCTTAGTGTTTTACTTGCACAGGCATTCAGCATCTATGTGTTAATATTAGTGCTTCTAGTAAGGAATTTTAGACACACGGTGTAACGATCTAATTTAATGTATTTTTGGTCACGGTCCTTTATTTTCTAAGCCAAAACTTTAACAAAGATAAAAGTAAGCCGAATGCCACAAAGACAACTAGAAGTTAGCATCTGTTGTAGCCAGTACTGTCTTGTACTGGCTACAACAGACGTGACAAAATAAACCAAACATGACATTGTAGAACAATATCTAAAATGTAGCCAATAATTGCACTTGAATGTTTTTACTGTACCGTGTAGAAGACGCGTAAGGGGAGATGATGCAAATGAATCTGCTACCTCCTCGTTGTTATTTAGCAAGCAGCTAACTGCCCCCGTGTCAGTCGTGGATTTAGACCTACTATATAGTTGTTAGTACTTCCGGTTTCCAATGCAAAATAAAAGTTGTTCATGAAATTAAAATAAGATATAAAATGTTATGCATGTTACAATTATGTTACGTGTACAAAAAAAATTACCAAGATTATACAACTGAAAAACCGCGCAGACAATGAGAGTCACCGTGTTTGTGCCAACCCAGACGTTAGTCAGTAACTTCTTTTTAACTGAATAAGCCACTAACATCCGGTAAGTCCCTGTGTAACGTTCATTAGCTTGATGCAACATACCGTAACTGCTAGCTACAAGCTGCAATGCAGACCATATACTTGCTGAAATGTGTGACAGAACGCCCTCTGCTGGAGAGGAGAAAATAATGGCCAAGGCTGAAACACGGTGAACATTTAAGTAGAAACAAAAAAAACTGATCGGCCTGTGTGAGCAGTTTGATGGTTGTTTAAAATGTTGGCAAAGTAATTTGTTTTTCTCCCTGCAGAGATTCTTAATCAGAACTTCAAATAACATTGCTTAGACAGAAGAAACATTTAGCTAAAATTACTTAAAACCTAAATTTACCAGGGTAATTTACGATATTAATACTGCGCTTACATCACAGCGCTTATGTTTTCCAAACACTTTGTTTGGGGGGGAGTGATTATTATTGCGCTGCTTTTAAAGAGTCTCGGGAATCAGAGATGGTAAAACATAAAATTCACTTTAAATTTACCAAATGATGCTACATAAAATATATAAACTCGACAAAAACAGAAAAAGTCAAACTAAAAACACAGCACAAAAATACACAGCCGCCTGGGTATCCCGTTCCCGGTGGCCTTAAGTTTTCCCACGGTAGTTTAACGCAACCACAGTCGCCAGCCATTTGTAAACACGCTAAATGCGTTATGGCTACGTAAATTCCGTACTCCACTCTGTCCTCCACAGTCAACCGTAAATTGTCCAGCGTACGTCGAGCGGGAATAACGAGACCGCGACGCTTCAAAGCGAGGACGCGCGGATCAGATATCGGCAGGAAGATGTTGACGTTATTCCAAACCTAAAGATGAATATTTGTTTCTCTGACGAGTCGCGGAAATATTAAAGGCGAAGAATGGGAAGCAGTACATGCGTTGTCTCGTATGCTGAAAGCTTGGAGCGCAGAGTTTTTTTTCTCGGCGGTAAATTTAGGGGAGACTAGCTGCGTTGCAGCAACCTAGCTAGCGACATCGCAGACCTTTTTGTGGCCCTCAGCGCTCCCTCCCAGCTACACCTAGCATCCCGTCGCTTGCACAACAAGGGAAAATGGTGAGTACGGAGCTTGTTATCTGATGTTTACCACGTACGACATTGTCTGGAGCCTAGTTTGATTCTTGTAGCAACGCCGATAGCTAGTTTAACCCGACAATTGTTTTGACGAAACTAGCTAAACATGGTGCTTAATTAATATTTAAACCTGGGCAACAGTGTCATTTTTGTCTTAGCCAATAGATAAGAAGATCGTGTTTCTCCTCTTATCTGTAACAGTAGACAGGCTAATTAATAAGCCTCGCATTTTGCCTGCTTTCTACTTTTACACATTCCCTTGTTTTCAAATGTGAATTAGTATTTACCCCAAAGGGAAATCTCATATCATCCCAAGTATATTCAAAAAGTGGTTGTGGATGGTGATGCTGTAGCAGTCGGTCTTCCAACGAACCCGTAGAAGCCTCTGACTAACGGCTGTTGCTGTATGACAGTCTGGTGATTATCTGGCCAGCAGAGTCTCTATTTCACGGAGAAATATTCATGGTGACGCCATCAGTTGTTGGCGAGTATTGCTAATTCACCTCTTTTGCTTTTATCCCTCCTGTTTAAGGAGATAATAATGTATTTCCTTTTAATATACAACTAATAGAACATAAATGGTGTTGTTGGCATGAATAAATTCCAGTTAATGGTGTTTAAAACTCCCAAACATGTTACTTTTACTGTTTTTGCCACTCTTCCTTCAATGAAAGCATCAATAAATATTAATACGTTTTAAAATCTGCATATTAAATCCAGTTACGATTTGCAAATGAATTGTATAAATCCCACTTCTTAATGTGACTGGTGTCCTAAAGGCGCACGTTACAAATTGGAATGTTTTACAAGAGCAGTGTTTGTGTTTGTGGGGCGGTTTTCGCTGTAACACACAGTCACAGCCACACAGTTACCTAAATAAAAAAAAAGCAATAAACAGTTTTTATCGTCACTGGAATGTCTTAACTGAACAACTTGATTAATACTCTGATGAATACTCTGATGAAATGAGACACCAAAACAAATGGGTTAAACTGGATTTCATTTAATGGAATAAATGCATAGGCCTGTCACAATAACAAATTTTGCTGGATGATAAATTGTCCCAGAAATGTTTGCAGTAAATGGTAATATTGTCATATTGAGACAATTTCCAACTAGTATAACAGTAGTTATGGCTTCATTTAAAGGTTTTGTTCCTGATCTATGCTCTGTCTCAACAGCTTTTCCAACCAGCTGTTGATAAATGTGTGCACAGCAGTGAATGGAGCTGCTGGTTTTGTTCTCTCCTGTGTTTGTGTATGCCATGCTTTGCGTCTCTGTTACCCTGGAGATACCAGTCCTTTCATCATTATTGTGAAATATGAACCACATATAAACATGGGCATTAACTTGCATTTGTTGCTCGGGTCTGTAAATCAAATGCTGATCCTTGTTTTAGCTGGGGCAGGTTTTGAGCTAAATAATATGAGAATGCACTGATACTAGGGGTGTAGCGATACAATAATCTCATGATACAATATTCCGATCACGATACCACACGATATGTATATGTTCCATGTTTTGTTTTTTGTTTGTTTGTTTTGTTTTGAAGGTTCCCAGTTTTCAATCTTTCAAACTGGGAAATTTCCTTTTTTTTTTTTTTTTTTTTTTTTTTTTGAGAAAATGTACTTCTTTTTTCTATCTACAATGACATGCCATCATACAAACTTTTGGTTTACAGTCCATATAGTATTTAACCTACAAATGTTTACATACAAATATGAAAAAAAATTGTCTAAAAAGGGAAGCTAATGTTGGCACAGGATGGTAATATTACTGTTTCTGGCTTGCATAAAATAAAGTAGAAAATATGATGTGCATAGTTAATTGCAGTTTTAAGTTGTGTTATTGATTCTCCTTGCTGATAATGTGTGGTTTAAAGCAAAGCCACATTGAAGAGGCAGAGCTCTTCTATGCTAATTGTTCTCCTTACATGGAACAATAAAACTGGAGCTCCAACTTGTCAGAGCAGACACTTTATTATTTTTAGAGTTATATTGAACATTAAAACCATTTATCAAAAATGAGTCATTGTTTTAGTTTCTGCCAGGAAGTGTCTCTGTGGCTGTAACTGATTGGTCTTTCTCTAGTAAATGGATGTGATGATGAACAGAAAGCAGCTAACTGGGAAAACATTTTCTGAATTGATGAGGCAGAAATATAGCTCAGTGAAAAAGTATTTGCCCCCCAATTAGTCAATGAATTGTCAGAATTATTGATTAACAAAGTAATTTTTTGTTGCACCCTGATCAAATCACCTTCATACCATTAATATTGACCTCTAAATGGTCAACACCTTTTAATGTTTGGTATGAAATGTCTCTTTTTTTGCAGGTTTACCTGCTAAATCCCATAGAAAACCTAAGAGGTTACATCACCAACCGTCCACCTCTGGTCATTTTCATGATCAGTGTCAGTGCGGTGGCCATTGCCTTCCTGACCATCGGATATTTCTTCAAGATTAAGGAGATAAAGTCTCCAGAGCTCACAGAGGTACGACAAATCCACACCATTCTTTAAAAAACAGTTTCCATTTAATTATGGTAAATGTTTCTCTCCAGGTTACTCATTTTAGGAGGATAATTTGAGTGAAGTGTATGAAACCTTCATGGTCTGTACAGGTGCTTAAAATTGTTTAAAATTCTTAAATTTCAGTTAGGTGACTTTTTTTCTCCAAGCTTTCCTTTCAATTTGGTGTTTTCTAAGATTGGAAAGTGCTTGATGTCTGTCTAAAGCTTGCACAGACTTATAATAAAGGGTAATAAAGGTTTTAATTTTAATTAAAATTCAGGCTTTTAATTAAAAGCCTGAATTTGGAGAATAAGATAAACACATTTTTCTCTCTGTGAGGTTCAATCAGACTAAGTTTTGTTGTTTTAGATCAGTTAGAATTAACACAATTATTTCTATTGGCTAGAGGCAAGAAAACTTGTAAATTTGTTTGTATATTGTGTTGAAGCATTTAATTTAATTAGGCAAGTAGTTTACCATAGCATGATTTGTCTGGATGGGGTCCGTGTAATGATTTTTTCCTAATATTGTCTTATATTTTACATGTTAAGCTGAATTATTTAAATTTCAGAGTTTTTTTTTGTGCTAAATTTGTGTTTTAAAGCAATTTAGCAAAAAATTGCTTTAAAACACACCGTTCAGGTGTGCCTGATGTGTCAGAGAGGCATTTCAAAACATAACTTTTTTTTTTTTTTTTTTTTTTTCTCCCTGCTGCAGAAAGTAGGGTACTATCACATGACATTATTAACAACAGAAACAAATGTCATATAATAGTGAATTGAAACTGCTTTGATTTATTTGTATTATTTATATCTTCAAAGTGGACCTGGAAATGTTAGAAAACTTACTTTGAAGTGCTTGAATTTTTCAGTTTAAGTGAACAAAATCTGAGCTTTGCCTCATAGACTTTGTAAATGTGTTAAGCTGTGATTGCAGACTGCAGAAAGTGAACGCAAACTGATGTTGTGCTGTTCTGTGTTTGAACACCCTCAGCAGAAGCATGCATGAAGGATTTGCATCTTGGCATGAAGCAGGATGCAAATCTCAACAACTTAGTGCAGAAAAGCTCAACTAGTTTAATAAGTTTAGCTTTGTGCCTTAGGACTGGAACACGTTCCTGTTGCGCTTCAACGACCTGGACTTCTGCGTGTCGGAGAACGAGACGATAAAGCACGGCCTGAACGAGTCGACCACCCCGGAGAGCCTGGTGGTGACCAGCGGCCAGGCCCGCTCCAGCACACAACCCCCCCTGCTGTTGGAGGACTCGGGCCCCATCAACATCTCCGTCTCCATCACCCTCACGCTGGACCCTGTGCGGCCGTTCGGAGGCTACTCCCGCAACATCACCCACCTGTACGCCACAGTGCTGGGGCAGCAGGTCGGCCTGTCAGGTGGGTGTGCAGATAGATGGATGGAATTCATTTCTTCTGTCTGGGTTTGCAGCATATGTACGTTTTTAAGGTCAGGAATCATACGGGTGCTTGAAAAACTTGAAAATACTTGAATTTCAGGATTTGTAAAGTGCTTGATATTCACAATTATAATAACGTGCAGACTAAATTTGGAAAACGATATTTACAGTTGAAACCAAATATTTAAAGAAAATTTAAAAATGCCAACACATTTTTTTCATTATCTTAAGGTAAATCAGACTAAACTTTTTTGTCTTGGGTCAGTTACCAAAATAATTTCTATTTTCTAAATGTCAGAAATCTTAGCGATAATATTTTATAGAAACTTTTTTGTGACTTTCTTGGACCAGTCAGGCTGGTCAGGTATATAGAATGTGTGTGACATTTCAAAACATAAATATTTTATTTTACTTCTTTTTCATTGACCCTGCTCTAGGATGTAGAATACTAGCACAGGATATTAATAGATTATGTAATGTAATGAATTTAAACTTCATTTTTAGTTAATTTGTATTATTTTTATCTACAAAGTGTGGCGCTGGAAAACTTTCAAAGCTTACCTTGAAATTCCTTGAAAGGTTCTTGAATTTTACTGTGGGAAAAGTGTACAAACCTGGTATGATACCTGAGTGAGTGTTTTCACAACTTGTTCATACTGGAAAGAAATGTTTTGTTTCTTCGTTTTTCTCTGTTCACAGCTTGTCAAAAATACTTTAACATTATGCCAAAGCAGACCTTTTTCCTCAGCCTGGTGTATGTAAACTTCTGGTTTCAACTGTAGATGAATGATTTGGCTTTATCATCTAAAACTCTCATTTTAGAACAGATAACCAAAGCAAATAGAAAGCCGTGCAAATATTTAGCCGGTGTGGATTTAATCTAACATCAACAGGATGAGCCTGCTCAGATGAAGGTGGTTTTCCTGGGAAAGGTCAACTTGCTCTCTCTCTTATCAAGTTTGAAACTGCTTTAAATGTCATGCACACCCAGAGTCAAACACATTTTGCAAGCAGGTAGATAAAATCCGCTGTGGGAAAGTGAAGGAATGTGGGAAAATGTAGCATCTGCAGGCAGAAACTTGAACATGGAGCTGAAACCCGGGAGGTGAAGCAGGCTGCAGCGTTCTGCTTGAACACATCAGAACTAAACTGTTACTTTCTGGCTTTGCTGGTTTTTTGTTTTTGTTTTTTTGGGGGGAGGTGGCGGGGTTATCTAGGTTGTTTTTTATATTGTTTTTTATAGATTTTGATGACTGGTGGGTTCCTGGGTATTTATGATTCTGTTTATTCTCTAACAAATCTTCTGATTTATGAACTGTAACATAACTTAAAAAGTTTGGCAGGCTATCAAATTACTTCTCAGTCACTCCTCTGTCATATCCAGTAGTCCACCTGATAATCTTCTTAAGTCCTTTTTCCATTAAATAAATCTTGCTTAAGCCCACAAACCCAGTCTGTCATTCATTATTAAGGAAGTAGTTTAATAATATTGTTGCTGAAGCTCTCAGATTTTCTGCTTATGCAACTTGCCGCTGCATTAAAAGCAGGTAAAACATTGCTCCTCCAAACTTTTATGCACTTTATTGATTGAGTAGTCTCCTCAGATCCACATGTTGAAATTTAAAGAACGCTGTGCTGTGGTGTCTGTGATTTCAGGCCGGGAAGCCCATGAAGAAATAAACATCACGTTCACTCTGCCCTTGTCCTGGAACTCGGACGACTGCGTGCTGCACGGCCACTGTGAGCAGGTGGTGTTCAGCACGTGCATGACCATCACAGCAGCCAGCAATATCTTCCCAGTCACATTGTGAGTTGGACGGTTTCCCGCAGTTTGCTTTTAGCCTCTCCTCTGTCTGCATATGTGTACAAAAAAATGCTCGTATTTCCAAATTCTTTTCTATTAAATAAATCAGAAGTTAAATATCCTATGTATAAATTTCTATGTCACACCTTCCATTTAAATGGACAATGTTCTATAAAATCAACTTTATTGAGCTTTAAATCATTTTATTATCCTTACTATGTTACTCCCATATCAAAAGCATACCTGGAGTGCTGCCTACTTTCATGCGTTTTTGAGAAATCCTTGATTCTCCTTGGCAACCACTCACCTCTGCAAAACGCCTGGGTGGATCTAACCCCACCTTTGAGACGCAACTCCTTCCCAGAACTGCAGTTTTCCAAACTTCCGCTTCACAGAGTGCAACTCCCCCACAAAGCTCCTTCATACTAGTTAGCAGCATTTAGAAAACACCTGGAGGAACTGTGAATCTGCTCAGCTCATTATACTGATCATTATACGAGCTACTTCTCTGTGCAATGCTGGTAAAAACGTTGTTAAAGGGTTAATAGAGAAGCTGCCTTTGACATGAAATCAAAGGTGAAGTTTCAGAAAGAGTAGACGTTTTTAAAGAGACAGAGGCCCAATTTCAAGGTGTTAAATTACAAAGTAAAATTTATTTTAAGTCATATTTGATATAAAGCATTTTCATAACAACTGAAGGTATCATTGTTACTTGACTGAATTAGCATTTTTAGAATTTATCTGAAAAAATTGTTTTAGGGGAAGCTAAACTTTGAATGTTTTCAAAGTTAGCAAAAGCTAAAGTGCTAATCAAAAAAATTAGCCCAGCTAAACACGGCTAAGTTGTATTAGACGACACTGAACACCAAACTCTTTTATTTATTTTGACTTTCAATTAATTTCAGTAACTTACTGAATAAATGACTGAAATAAGATGGATTTTTTGTTTGTTTATAATTTTCTTAAAGAAAAAAGTGAGAAAATTATTATTTTTTTAAATTGTATTTGGTATTAAAACAAATCTGAGATTTTAATTTTAAGTCGACCATACTATGAGTCACAGGTTATTAGGTTGTCGACCGGAGATCCTCTTTAGAAACTAAATGATAAAAATGATCTCATTGAGGCATACTCATGCTATAACTGAAGGATTTGCAGATTTATTAAAGGAAAATGAAAAAGCTCCACGAGTCTCTTCTGTTATTTTATGGGTTTGAAAAGTTTGCATCATGTTTTTTGCCTCCATCCATCCCTGAGAGTAGGATAAAACCCCAGGGTTGCCGTTTCACTCTTTTACTCCCACATAACAGCTCCTGGTGATTTACCAACAGCTTATGTAGTCGTGGTGTTTGATCTCGTCAACAATTCAACACCTGCAAATCCCTCTGTGCAGCTTTAATCTGTCCTTCTGCACAGCAAACAATTACAGCTTTAGTTTGAAATGTGAGAGTGAAACTGTGTCAGACGTAGCATCAGATACGCTGTTGTAAGTTTGTTGAAGCAAAACAACAAACGATTACAAATGAGTAAATAATTATACAAAATATAGAAGCATGCTCCAGGTTGTCAGAAAACAACCTGGAGGAGGGATGTACTTTCTGGAATTAAACAATAACTGTAGAAACAAACAAAAATAAATAAACGTACAAAAATACCGTGGCAGAGTTTATCAGATTTATTCTGATGTCAGATCATGTTTTATTCTTTGAGTTGAATACTTAAAGTAAATTATTATTATTTCAGTTTCACTTTTTGTCATTTAAGAGAAATATATTTGTTAAAATCTGTTTATTAGCTCAGCTTCTCCTACCCATTCAAGATGCTTATTATCCACTGAATGAACTGCAGTGTCAGAATAAGTATGCCTGCATTCTGTTTCCCTTTGCAGGCAGCCGCCGCACTGCGTCCCAGAGACGTATACCAACGCGACGTCCTGGTACAAGGTGTTCACCACGGTCCGTGACTCGGACACCAAGTACAGTCAGGACTACAACCCCTTCTGGTGTTACAAGGGAGCGATCGGCAAAGTGTATCATGCACTCAACCCCAAACTCACCGTCATTGTCCCAGATGTGAGTTCCAGGTTTCCATTTTCAAAGAAACGCAAAAAATCTTTTTACTTTCTTGGAAGTTGACTATTAAAAAAAAAAAAAGTATTAAAATCTCAACTGCCTTTTACTTCAGAAGTGACATGAGAGGACGGCTGGTTTGCCTCCTTAACATTTATTTAACGTTTATTTTGTCTCTTGGAGAGGCAAATAAGCTGTTGAAAGTTTACCAGACAGGGAGAGAGGTTTTTGATTACATCACATTTTTTATTTCCTGGCACCAGCTGACCTTGCACCATCAGCAGCAGTATGAAAAAGCCTGTAAAAAGCTGCAAAATCACAGAAATTCACTGTAAGATCTCCCATCATTACTAATTTTTCTCTCGCTGCTCTGAAAGCCAAGAAAAGCACAGACTTTAGCAGCCAGGATTTATTAAATTTATTAAACTTCACAGCTGCGTTCCTGGTGATCCTGCTGTCCTGGTCAGCAGTTCAAGTTTTTCCATTGTGTTCACTGGTCAACAGAAATGGGCTCATATTGAGTTTTTTTTATGGAGTTACTATTTTAGTGTCTATGATGATTTGAATTCCTAAAAAACCATATTCTTTAGGAATATGGTTGATAAATTGAATAATAACTCAGATTTACATTTTTCATATTTATTTGATTTTCTTTTGGAAATCAAATAAATATTCAATGCTAATATTTGGAAATTACAGGATGGCTTTTTATAAGGTTGTACTGGGATATATTTAGAAAATTAGAAAAAAAAAACCCACATAATCTCAGATAAACCTGAAATAGAAAATATAAATCTTTCAACTTCATCTCTTTGTCTCCATGTTAGAAGGTGAGCAGTTGATTGGTTAGAAGGATGAATAGATGAAGAGCGGATAGATGGATGGATGGATGAATGAATGAATGGTGGGTTGGTGGAACTTGTTTACCCTTGCAGGCAGCCTGTGGTGACTCGCTTTATTTTTATTTCACCAGGACAATCCCAATGGGATTAAAATGTCATTTCCATCACGTCAGCATGCAGTATTATCAATATACCGTTTCCTGAAGGGGGCGCTAGTAAAATATGTAGAGCTTTATCTTGTATCCATCTCCCTCAGAGGGAAGTTTAAGTCATTTGATCAATGAGGAAATATTTGTAAGCTTTCTGACCTTTAACCTGGACGTTAAACTCTTCTCTCCAGGACGACCGCTCCCTCATCAACCTGCATCTGATGCACACTAGCTACTTCCTGTTTGTCATGGTCATCACTATGTTCTGCTATGCAGTCATAAAGGGGCGGCCTGGCAAGGTGCGACAAACCAACCCTGACTTCTGTCCTGAGAAGGTACAACAGACACCAGCAGTGCTTTATGACCTCAACAGGTAGTTTCAGCCAAGCGTCAGCTGACCTCTGATTGGTCCTAAGATACAATCCAATCAAACTGCTGCTTTTCTTCTCATTTCTTCAAACCTTCCTGTGAAGCTGCTTATGTCACCGACTTTCTTCTGCTTTTAAAGGAGTTTGGGTGGAGATGTTGTCTGTAGCTTTGTTGGAATGTAATGAAGAAACTTCACTTATTAACCCCAAAGAAAACCTCTTCATCTTTTTCTTCTTCAACACTTTGTAAGGTTGACACTTGCAGAGAGATGAACCTTTGACCTCTACCATGTTTATCACTTTTGTTGTCAATGAGACTCTTCTGACAAACTGGCCGGAAGTCAAAAAGTTTGTAGCAGAATAATTTTGTTACAGATATAAACTCTCTTTTTACATTTTCTCTTTTCATTTTCTTGCCTTTCTCTTTCCTTTTTTCCATTTTTTTCTTTTTTGCATTTTCCCATTTTTTCTTTTGCCTCTTTCCACCTTTTCTTTTTTTTTCTTCTTTTGTCCTTTATTCAGTTTTTCATTTCTTTTACTCTTTTTTTTAAAGCAATTTTTCATTTTTTTTTCTTCTCCTTTTTTCCACTTTTTCTTTTATTATATTTTAGTTGTTTTTTGTTTTGTTTTTTTGTTCTGCTTTTTTGTTTTCTGCCTCTTTTTTGTTCAATCTTCTGTGAAGTTGCCATTGTCAAACTGACTCTTCTAGACTCTTATCTGGATCCTTTTACTTGTTCCAGCTTCTGCTGGTCATGTTGGCATCAGGTGAATTTTTAGATTTGTATTCCAGTTTAACATTGAACATTTGTTGAATTTTTCATCTTTTAACTATTAAAGACTTTGACAGCTTAATTGTTGGAGCTTGATTATAAACTGCAACACATGTCAAATATTTATTTCTATCTTGGACGCAATAATGGTAGCCGTGCATGGCTTTTTTAGCTGGTTTAATGTTACGTAGAGTGCACTTTAGCTGCACACTGCATCGCTGAAAACAATGCAATCTGATCCACTTTATTTTTTAATATGTAGTTAAAATAAAACCCTCCCATTGACTTTTAAGAGGAATGCAGTGTGCACCCTTGAATTTAGAGTTTGGCCATTTATTGTTTTATAGTCCGTTTTATTTCCTCCGAGTCTATAGAGGTGATCTCACCTTTAATGATAAAATTTGATCGCTCTACAGCTCATAAAATACACAGTCTGGGATCAAGTCAGGTTTAACACTGAAGACCTTCAAAAGAAGATTAATTTCATTTTATTTGGTTAATTAACATATTCTTCCATGACACAACAGTTCAGAGCAGTAATGGTCAAAACACATCTCTTTGGTCTACTAAAAAAGAATAAAGATTTTATAAGATTGAAGGGTTTTTTGTCAGTATTTTTAGTGTTGATCCTTTTTTATAGCTTCTGTTGTTCTCTCTGATCTGTTTAAAATCGACTCTTGCATTTTTGGGAGGCAGCAATAACTTTTTAGACTCTGATGGAAAAACACTCTACATGCAAAAATACTGAAACTGGAAATACAAAGTTTTTCCCACTGAAAAACTCTTTTCACCGTGAATGTAAATTTATAAAATTCTAATTTCTCTCACATAATTATCTCTTAATTTTATACTAACACTGGACAAACTGAAAATCAAAGAAACCTCTGCTTCATTTTCTGTTGAAAGGTGAACTGACTTGCATTTATTTCTTGTTTTTTTATTCTTTTTTTTTTTTGACAGGTGGCGCTGTCAGAGGGTTAAAAGGATGGCAGAGAGCTCTGCCAGAGGTTACCTGTAACATGGACTCAGAGACACAGAAGAAGTTTTAAAAAAATCTACATCCCAGTTGCCTAGTGATCCCTGGAAATACATGAAGGGGTACAATCGCTCTGTGAATGCATTACTCTCGCAATGTTGGGGTTTCTCCAACCAAAGATATACAAGTGCCTGTATCTGTGGTGTAAATATTTGTTGGATCTCTTGACCATTCTGTGCAAAAGCTCTTTCTTGTTTATTTTTGTTTGGGATTGTTTAGCCCCCCCTTCCCTCCATGTCCCCCATGTGCCATCCCAGGACCGCTAGATAAACACACATGAAGGCCGGACTTAGTCACTTTACTGTGAATTTTCCCTGGAGCCGCTTTTAAACTGATCTTAAAACCTTGGCGGGTCATTTGACATTTCAAAGAGTTGTCAGAGGTTCTCTCAGCTCAAACAGTGAGGAGAATGAAAAAAGTCAAAAAAACAATTTAACTCCCTTATTTATTTTACATCTACAATCTTAAAAGAAAATTGCATCCATTAATATATGGGAGGTATCCGATCAGTCCAATCATCTCTGCATAGTTTGGGTTGACAAACAGATTTCACCCGGAAAGCGTTTTTGCCTTATTTTTCTCCCTTATCACCCATCTGGCTCCCATCCCACCTCACTTTGTATAGTTTTTATGAGACATCTCCCTGACTGCACCTGGAAACATAACGCAATAACATCTTGCCTTACCCGTGGTGGACCAGCTGAAATCAGACGAGACCTGACCCACCTTCATACCTTCACAGACCAACGTTTATTTTGGTTATTTCCTGCTGATTATTAGGCCTGCTGTTGCTAAACGACTGCCTGCTTTCCTTTTTCTTTGTTGTTCTATTTATAGCTCCAGTGTGTTGTGTAAATAGTGACACCCAGTGGCAAAATTCAGAAATTGCAACAAAATGAATTCCCAGAAACTACGCATCAGTGAAAAAATAATAATTTTTACTGATTTCTTCATTTTTCTCTTGCCCCAAAATGTCGCACACTGGAATTCCATATTTAAATCATCCGTCAATTATTATATGTTTGAGCCACCTGAAAGTGCAATTTCACACCAGTTGCACATCCTCAGTTTTACTGCATATTTGGAGCACCTTCATAATTCTGGCACATTTAGTTTTATTTACATCGACATCACATGTAATGTTTATTGAATTTGTCTCAAATTCAAACTGATCTGCATCTGTAAAAAGTGATTTGTATTAACTTACTAGCTAGTGCTGTCAAAACGTAAATCCAGATTAAATCAACCGCTTGACAGCATCATTCAGAGGCGGTGTTACATTTATGTCGGGGACTATTTAAAAAAAAAAAAAAAAAGAAGCTTGCCAGCACTTAACAGATGTATTTCTACATAAGTGTTGCTGACCTTTTAATTGCAACTGCTTCACTGCATTAATACTACCACATATTTATCATTGGACACAAATCTATTAAGACAAAATGTGCAAAACCCCACAGCTGTGTGAATAAGGGTGAGTGGGTTTGGGATATTTGTTGATTTAAAAAAGTGGCTGTAGACTGACATTCTCTGAAATCTCCTTCATAGAGACTTTTTTTTATAAACGCCTGAAAAAATGTTCTATCACTGAGTTGGCCTCATTCTTAGATCAGCTACTGTTATTCAGTATGAGCCGGATGTTTGTCAGGAAATTTGGGTTTTCTTATGTTGAGAAATGTCAAAAAAAAGTCTGAACCAAATGTGACTTATTTAGAACTAGTGAGCTGTGATTTCTTTCTTTTTTTTTCTTTTTTTTTTGTAGCAACATTTTCTTATTCACTATACTGCGATTTTGAGAGTAGTGAGAAACCCCAACGCTGGGCTGTACTGGACTCTATTGCATTTCAATGCCTAGAGTTTGACGTCACACACATTCTGGAATCTTATGAAAATTTTCAATTTAAACCGATTTCATGTTCACATCTACAATTTACACAGTAACACATAGGCATTTTCCTTTATTTTCAAAAAAATGTGCATCATTGCTATCGGACTCGCTGTTTTTTGGTAAATACCCCAAGAGTGAAGAGCGCCCGTGCATTAAGCCTCATTTAGTCCCACTATATTTCTATGGTGTTTGTTTTCCAATTGGTTTCTTTAACTTATCATATCTCCAACTTTAAACACAAAGGAGGTGTAAAAATTCTTACGCAACCCTCTCACTAGGAGAGGGTTCTCCTATTGACTATCCATGAATATGTGCAATATGGCTAATAGTTTAGGTGCTGTAACTATTTATGTGGAGCTTAGATTTCTTTGTGGTAAGGTCTCCAGAGAAGATTAGGTTACCATGGCAACTGGTGACTCAGCAGTTGTTTTTCTTTGCTCGGCTCGCTTGGTATGTAAGTTTTTGACATAGGCTTCATTGGTTTCCTTCCAAATTTATTACATTTGTTTTTTGATAATTGTTTTTGTACAATAAAACACAAACTCTGTTAATTTAACTGTGTTATTACTATCTAACCTCCCAACAGTCTCTATGGAGGAGAAGCAGAGTTATAAGATCTACTGTGTGCCTGCTTGACATGTAATATGGTTTTGTTTCCCAGTCGTGGTTACCGGTAACTTTGACTTACCTCTGTACTATAATTTTGTTTCATATTTAATGTACCTGTTGAATGTACTTTTTTATAAGCAACGTAATCTAAATCTGAGATGCAACAATTCCAAGTGAGTTTAAACTGATATAATTTGTTTTTCTCTTTATTTCTTTTCAGTTTGAAAGGCTTTACTTGAATCCAGTTTTTGAGTGGTATTTACGTGACATTTTCATGTTATAAGATATATCTTTTTGTGGTAAATTTAATTTTGTGGTATCAGATGCTCTATTTTTGGCGGGGTTGTGTGTTGGTGAATGGTTGAAAACTGTTTTTGTTTTCTGAACAAAGTCTTCCTGATTCAGATGTATCACAATCTGTTAACTTTATCATCTCATTTGCTTCCACTGTTGTTGCTTTAAAGTCTGGTAGCTCATTGTTGACAGGTGTGACGGATGGAAACTGGGTGTGTGGTTGATCGTTGTTGCCAAACTGTCATTATTATCATGTGTAGCCTGAATTTGCCTGCTTCTTATCCATGTTTGAGTGATTTTCTTTTTTGCTAGAATTGCCTCTGATTTACTGCAGATTGCCTTAACATTGTCCAGTTTTACTTTTCTTTGCTTCACATATTGTAAATCACGCCAGCTTAAGAAACAAATGAAGTGTACACTTAAAGGTTTTTGGGTTTTCAATGCAGTTTTACATGCTCCTCTTATGTTGTACCGTTTCAAAATGATGGTTGCTTTACAAAATAACCTTAAATGCAGTGCTGTCATTGCTCCTGTCCTCCCAACACGTTAGCAGCGCTTTTACGCGAGTATTAAGCCAACTCTGTGCCTTCTGCACTGTCCAGCTGCATCCTTCTCCCTGTACATACACTAGATAGGATCATAGGTTTCCATGTGGCTAAGGCGTCATTCAAACCCCTATTTCTCTTCAGTGGAACTGCTGTAAATGAATTCAAATTTAAATAAATAAATTGTCTCAAAAGTTTAACAATTTAGTCTCCCTGACTCCTTCAATCCAGTTACTTTACTGCTGTCACGGTTTCTGTGGAAAAATTAATGAGCTGTCGGAATAAATGAAGTAAAAACCGATAAGTTAAATGTGGTGGAAATATTATGTGCTGGAAGTTGGATGAGTTTTGGAATTAAAAGATAAGAATGAACAGATTGTTTTTTTTAACATATTAAAACTAAAGCTGACAATGTTCTTGGAACCAAACTTCCATAATTTTCATTTGATTAAGAATCATAGTTTTCTGGAGGCCTGTGAAAAAATATTAAACATTCCCCTCCATATTTCTTCTCTTTGGTCATAAATGTTTCAGTTTGTCTAACCAATGTTAAAATCATGCAAAGATATTGTTGGTAAATACAATGTACATTTGTTGAATGATGAAAAGCTAACCAAACCATCCCGGCACTATGTCAGATATTAAAAATTAAGTGCCTCCCTTGTTAAATCAAGAACTAACTGAGACTAACCATTTTAATTTTCTAGAATTAAGGCATTACTTACATAGAACCTGTCTGAAAACATGAAGTAACCTACTAAGGCTTAAAAAGAGGCCCATTATTCTGCGATCTAAAAAAATTCAAGGAGAGATGAGAAAAAAGACAATGTTTCAAAAATCTAAAATGTTCAACTTTTTTTTTCTTAGACAATTTGAGGAATCAAAATTTATTTTCCTAACAAATTTTGGATTTTTGAAACGCAGACGTTTCCGTGTTCTTTCTAGATTAATCTGAAAATGATTAACTGCCCAATTTGACATTTTGAAATTAAAATAGCTTCATGGAAACTGACAATTATGAAAAAAAACTTTTCTGATTAAAAGTTTTGGCACTAGGCAAGGTGAACTTTTTTAAAGCGTTATTTCATTAAACAACAATGGAAACACTTTTTTGCGTCACACGAGTCGCACGATCAAAAACCGGATGTTAGCACTGGCCCAAACTACCAAGAAGAAGACGACAGGAAGTAGTTTGAGGATTATGGTGCAGCATTTGTTAAAAGACTTATCGCGTAAACAAACATTCACGCGCGATTTTAATTGCGTTTCTTATTTTATGGTGTCAGGAATTGACAGTTTTTTGACAAAGTTTTGCGCACGTTTGTAATGGAAACGCAGCTATTGGTCGACACACAGACGTCGCAGTAGCCGTGTGGAGGAGCCAAAAGGTATGTGAGGCCAACATCATGCATTTTCTTGCACAAAAAAACAAGTTTAATTCCTGCCGAGGTAAAATGGGAGTCATTTCCGCAGATGGTTTACAGAGGACTGATGTTCATGCATCAGTGGGAGGACTTTAAGAGGAAATCAACAATCAAGTGACACATTAAAAAGCTGTCATCGTTAGTCATCGTCTATTTACTTATAAGGAAGAGTGGTTTCTGAAACCCACTGGGTATCATCAGCCCTTTAATGTTATTTTTAAATCGTCGTGACTCAGACACGTGAATTGAAAGTCAGCAGGAATGGAGTGATTAAAATCCAAAAATTACACCCACAAAGATGAAAAGACACGTGCAAGAGTCTGAATGCAGTGGTTATCTAACCTGTCGTTATATTTGGCTTCAAGTCCTTGAATCACCTGTCAAAAATATACCCTATGTGAACAAGTTAGAAAAAGCACAAAGCCATAAAGCTCATGTATTTACTGTCAATCTGTTCCATAGGTTTGTACACGGGGACAAAAATTGAACAGAAAATTGTAATTTTTAAAAAATTATTTTAGTTTACACAACCAACAATCTACATTGGTGTCTAACTCCAGTTTCAGAACTGCTACCCTGCAACATTTAAGACACATGCCTTCAACACCTGAATCAAATGAACAGCTCATTATCAGGCATCTTGGAATAAGGTATGTTGGAGTGATGCAATTGTTTCTTTCAGTTTTATTTTATTTTTTATCTATCTTGTCAAGTTCACACTTTGATCATTTCTTACTCTAAAGAGTCAGGCAGTGTTTGCCTCTACCATCTGCATGATCATAAAGTAGGGGTAGAATTTGGCTTACCTAACATGAAGCTATCAATTTAATTGAGGGCATATTTAAATTATTGTCAGTTGTCATTGTCACTGAAGATTCAAGAAATACAATGTGTCTTTGTATAACCAAAAGTCAGACATTTATAAAATGTCTCGTTATGACTTAATTTGACATGTTTTGTGACGTGTTGTGCTAAATTCTGTTCCCCTGTTAAGATTTTCCCCTGCTTGCGCGCACTTGCAATGCAAGCAGGGAGAGTGGGATTTTACCAGAAACCCTAGAACAATGGCTCCTTGTTTTTAAAGTGAGTAAAAAAATTTTTTTAATTAAATACAGTTTTCGCGTTCTGCTTAAGAAAAGTTCTGCTAATTGCAAGAAAGTGAAGGCTAACCTTGTTCGGTTTTACCAGCTTAAGCTAATACTAGCTAGTCTAAACAGACATGTTGTTTCTTTTTAGCTAATGTTAGCTCAACATTTGTTTTTTAAAATTCTGAATATTCTGAAAGTGGAACATTTTCACCTAATAAGATTAAAAGCCATGACTGACTGTGAAATGGGCCCAAACTGAATGTTTAGTTGATAAATTTGCCAAAACATTTTTAAGACAAACATTTTCAAATTTCTCACACAAGAATATAAAAGTTCCAAACTAATCTTTAAAACTTTATATCATTCACAAATTATACTTTTTATTTCAATGTCACCAACTGAACAAAAATATTGACTGAAAATAATTAGTTATTTTTCTTCACTAATTAAAGAAAGAAGTTGGTTACCGTACGTTCAGGTAAGGTTACCGTACGTTCAGGTAAGGTGCGTTCAGGTAAGGTTACCTTACGTTCAGGTAAGGTTACCGTACATTCAGGTAAGGTTACCGTACGTTAAGGTAAGGTACGTTCAGGTAAGGTTACCTTACGTTCAGGTAAGGTACGTTCAAGTAAGGTACGTTCAGGTAAGGTACGTTCAGGTAAGGTTACCTTACGTTCAGGTATGGTTACCTTACGTTCAGGTAAGGTTACCGTACGTTCAGGTAAGGTTACCGTACGTTCAGGTAAGGTACGTTCAGGTAAGGTGCGTTCAGGTAAGGTTACCTTACGTTCAGGTAAGGTTACCGTACATTCAGGTAAGGTTACCGTACGTTAAGGTAAGGTACGTTCAGGTAAGGTTACCTTACGTTCAGGTAAGGTACGTTCAAGTAAGGTACGTTCAGGTAAGGTACGTTCAGGTAAGGTTACCTTACGTTCAGGTA
>CAEGAD010058105.1:0-29200 GCA_903067055.1 Poeciliopsis paucimaculata
TACAAAATATTGTAAATATATTTTGTATATATGAATATATTATATATAAATATTTAATGTTTATGTTATTCAAATATTGGCTCTAGTAGAGATTAACTTCTCTCTACAGTGTTTGTCCAATTGGAAATAATAACTGAACAGGTCCAGTAAGTAACGGTTTGACCATTACTTGCTTTAGATTCACTATTGTTGACTCTTTCTACGAGCAAGAGAAAATGTTGACAAGAATGCTGTTTGACCAGGAAGTGAATCTGTTTTGGTGTTTCAGGTGGACAACGCCGCCAAGATGGGAGCCTTTGCTGTTCTGATCTACCTTGATACTGAAGATTACAAGCTGGTTACAGACACTGAACTCTACGGACACGTCAGTTCAAAACAGATTCTTTGCACATTATTGTTTACATCCGGAAATTTTAGGCACAATGCTGGAGGGCAAAAAGACGATTGATTCTTTTACACGCCGTCCGTAGCCACAGTAGCACAATCCTGTCAACAAAATGAAACCTAGAGATTCAGGGATTATTAAATTAGTGCAGTGCGCCACAGCAAAGGGAAAAATAACGCAGAAAAACCATTAAGAATAACATAAAATCAGTGTCGACTACGTGACTCGTTGCCATAGCAACTGACTGACAACAACGCTACTAATGAATCAGGATTAAGCACCAAAAGAAACATTATTTGCGATTATTAAAACGTGATTACCATAATAGATTAGCTACCACTGCTATTAGCTTATCTAACAGCAGTAGTTGATCAGCTAATTTAAACACCTGCTCTACTGATGATCTGTCAGAGAGTTTGTGTGTGTGTCGCCTTTTTTATATTCTAACTGAACCGAAACACACAGCATTTTACGTCACATCTACATGTTTTGGTTCTGAAAGTGAAGCTAGCACAACTGAACTACTTTCCTCTTCCTCGCTATTTTTGTCTTAGTTAAAACCTTTTTCTGACTTCATCTGTATGTTGTGGTGTTGACTATTAGTAGCAAAGCACTGCATCCCTTTCACTTTTTTGTATCACAGATACATTTAAGATAACACCTAAAATGAATGGTAGTCATTGTCGGCGAACAACTTTTTGCCTTCCATCAAGTACCTCTTTTGGGTTTTCTTGACCCCGCAGAAAACCAAAAAAAAAGGTTTCCTATTCATTCATCTTTCAATTCCAGGTCCATCTTGGTTCTGGAGACCCCTACACCCCTGGATTCCCGTCCTTCAACCATACCCTGTTTGCCCCAACGGAGTCAGCTGGCCTCCCAAAAATCCCGGCTCAGACCATCACTGCCAGCTCAGCTACAACTCTTCTAATGTTAGCAACTTAACGATACTGCATGACGAATGTAGATGAACCATTTTGTTTCAGGGTGGAGGTTGTATGGCACGACTTAAGTTATTCTTAAAAACAATAATTGGGTGCTCAAGTTTGAATTTCATTGTGGATTCAGAAAAGAGATGCAAGTTCAATAAATCATTAAAACCTCTTAATTTGAAAACATAAAATTAACTTTTCTGTCTTTCTTAGGAAAATCGGTGGCCCTGAAGTAGATACAAACAGTGACTTCAAAGGTGAGCTAAAGTCTGTGGTTTACAAGCTTGGTGGAAGCCAGAACGTCACTGTGGAGGTCAACAACGTGTTGGTCAATAAGGAGATCCACAATGTGTTCGGCGTGATCAAAGGATTTACTGATCCTGGTAGGTTTTTTCTGTTGTTTTGTGATCTTAGTTATTAAATGTAAGGGTGCTGAGCTGAGTTTTAATTTGAATATTCAGATCGTTATGTTGTGCTGGGAGCTCAGAGGGACGCCTGGGGGAGAGGTTACACCAAGGCCACTGTTGGCACCTCGGTGCTCATCGAACTGGCCAAGGCCTTCCAAGAGATGGTGAACAAAGGTAAGAAGTTTAATTGTAAATATCATATTTTTCTTACTCATTTTACATTTACTATGATTTACTTTTATTTCTGAATGTAAGAAACAGGAAAAACAAACAATAGGCAGCAGCCAGTCTGCAAAAACACAAAATCTTACCAAGTATTTTGGTCTAGTTCCTTGTGCCAATATATGAACACTTGCAACAAGACAAAACTAACTTAAAAATAAGTAACTTTCAGCAAGATGAAGAACTTATTTTTAGTCAATAATTTATTCATATTGATGAGAAAGTAGAAGTTCAATTGGCAGATTATTTTACGTATAACAAGGTAAAAATATTTTGTTGTGAGTGAATTTATATGCCAATGGAACCATTACTTTTTCATCATTATTAAGGAATTATTGAGTTATTTCTTGCTGAAAAGTTGCTTGTAATTTAGTTTTGACTTATTTCAAGTGTACTAGCAAATTTGTGTTGGAAACTGGAACAAAAATACTTGGTAAGACATTATTTTTTTTGCAGTGAAATTGGTGAAGATGTCACTCCAAACTTAAACCATCTTGGATACCTATCCAACCGGCACTCTGTGCAGAGATTTATAAGTTCAGTCTGTTGTTTGCCATAATGCCATGAATGGCCACTTGCTAGTTGAGAAGTATGCCAACTCTAAAGGAATTAAATTCCCTTAGGTATTGCATGTGTTTATGTCTTGTTCTTTACTATCCATGTTTTCTTTTGCTCCTGTAAATTTGAAATAAAGTTACTGGGTGGGAAAGAAAGAGAAAACATGAGGAGAGGAAACAGTCTTCACTTACTTCAAAATAATAGCATGGATATAAATTATAAACTACTTTAAGGATTCTTGTCAGTAACCAAAACTTCCGCACAAATGTTGCATTTTATTTTAACTAAATGTTCACAAAAAAGCCAGTTAGATTAGCGGTTTAGAATTTATCCAGAAAAATTTATTTAAGGGAAGCTAATGGATTTTAAACTTAGCCAAAATGCTAAAGAGCAAACTAAAATTTATATATTTAAAAAAAAAAAGTATTTTATACAAACCAAATAATAATTTAAAAATCTGAATTTGGAGTGGGAAACTCTCATCCTCAATCCACACAGTGAAGAGATTTTTATTTTCAAACAGAACAAAAGATTCTGGTAAAAATCTGAAAAATTATGACATTTGTATCTAAAAATATGTAGAACCCTTATTCTTCCTACATCATAAAATCTTTATATGCTTTTATATAAAGAAAAACTGAATGTTGAGATTGAAAAGTTTAAGCTTTTTTGATGGTTTAAAACTTTAAAAATGTTCCCTGTTTTAGATAAGTTCAGACCAAGAAGAAGTATAATATTTGCAAGCTGGAGCGCTGGAGAGTTTGGAAGTGTTGGCGCCACCGAGTGGCTGGAGGTAAGAACTACATGTTTAAACTGAACTTTCTGCTTGGGGAGAAAAATGCTCAAATAAGTTGTTTTGTTTTGTTGTTTCGAGGGTTACATGTCCTCTCTTGACCGAAGTGTCTTCACATACATCAACCTGGATGGAGTAGTCATGGGTATGCACTGTAAAAATCAAAACATGTTGGAAAAAGTGGCTAAAACTGATGAAGTTTACGTCTGACAGGTCAAGAAAGGTTCATCGCCTCTGCAAGTCCGCTGCTCTACAGCCTCATCGAGAGCACGATGAAGGAGGTAAAGCACAACTTTATTATGAACCGCAAACTAACTGTAACTGCTGGGCGATAAATTATTGAGATAAATGATAATATTGGCATTTTAAGACCATTTTTCAGCTAATAATAATAATGGCACATTAGTACACCCACACAAAGATAAAAAAAAAAAAAATCCTTCAATTTCTAAGGAATAGCTTGTAATGGAACTGGTAAACATTTTAAATAGCAAAGTTAAATCAACAAACAACCAAAACTACAATAAAAATAGTTCATAAAGTATTTGTTATCAAAATTGAAAACACACAAAAGTACCAGTTAGGATTTTTTACTCAAATGTTTGCAGTATTTTTCAAAATGGTGGCTTTATAATGGTATTAAAGGGAATTATCTTTTTAACTGTTGTTGTCCAAATGGAAATAATCAAGCTAATTTAAATTAATCATGTGAATATTTAATTTATTGTGACATTTGTCTATTTCTTTCAGGTGAACATGCCTAGAAAATCTATCTCAATTTACCAGGCGATGGGAGGAAATAACTGGGAGTCCAGAGTGTAAGTAGGAGATCCCCTTAAAATGTTTTTATTTTTTCAAATGAAGTGAGCTTATATTGTTTATTTATTTTTATTCACAATTTAGTGCACATAAAACAAACATTACAGACTAACAAACAGAGGTATTTGTCTATAAAAACTGAGGTACAAAACAACCAAAATAGCAATAATTAAAATAGATACATTTGAATTAATCCATTTTAAAGCATAACTACTAGTTTTACGCTGTACATATTTGGGATTACACTGCAAAAACACAAAATGTTACCAAGTATTTTTGTCTTGTTTCTAGTGAAAATATCTTACTACACTTTAAATAAGAAAGAACTAACTTACAAGTAACTTTTCAGCAATATATGGAAGCTTGATCTAAGTTAATAATTCCTTAATATCAATGAGAAAGGTACTAGCTCCATTGGCAGATTATTTAATGTATAACATGGGAAAAATGTTTTAGAAGTGAAATAATCTGCCAACTGAAGTAGAACTTTTTCCATTAATATTCAGGATTTACTTCATATAAGCTCTTATTTTTTGCTGAAAAGTTTCTTGCAAGTTAGTTGTTTTTTTTATTTCAAGTGTACGAATATATTTGTAAATTAATCTAGACAAAAATACTTAAGACTTTCTGTTTTTGCAGTGTAATAATCCCACAATTTAACCCAACGATCAGTCTGAAATTGAGTTTTTTAAGCCAAATGCATTGCTAGCGTAGAAAAAAACTTAATTTTGAAAAAGTATTTGTCCTGCTTGCAGACTGAGGACGATGTCAATGGAAGATCCTGCTTATCCTTTCCTGGCTTTTGCTGGAATTCCCTCCATGTGTTTCCACTTCATCCAATCAAATGTAAGTTTTACTCTTAAAACATAAATATTTTTTTATTCTGAAAGGTTTCAGTTAACAGTTTGGGCTGAAACTATTAATCAGATTACATTTTAGGCAATAAAATGTAAATTTTTTATTTATAAAATACATTTTTCTTTATTTTTTGTGTATTTTTAATATTAAATAAGCATAAGTGGTTAAATTAAAAATCTGCAAAATGCATCCATTTTTGTATCAGATTAATCAATTAATTACTAGAATAATCAGTTACTAAATGAATCTGAAGTTTCAGCTCAACTAACAACATTTTTCATTAAATAATAGTTTTTCAGTCATGAAATAAATTGCATATGCTCCATTTTCCTTCCAAATTATAATGCAAGTGTCAATTTTATTTGGTTCTAAATATCTAGCAAATGACAGAAACAACGCAAACATTTAGCTAAGTCAGTTTACTTTATTGATACCAAAAGGGAAATTAAATGTTAATTCAAATTCTTCAAAGAGTTATTGTAGAATTTGAATTAAGATGAGTTACAACAACAATCAGAAAGGTTAAAGTTGTGGTCTTAAATATGGTTCTGTTTAAAGTCCGAGTCATACCCGTACTATGGCACCGGCCTGGACAACATGGACCACCTGAACTACCGAACGAGCCAACGCACCAGCAACGTAACAGCCACGGCGGCGCGATTCGCCGGCCTGATGACGCTGCGTCTGGTCCATGACCACCTGCTGGGTCTGGATGTGAGCAGATACTACGGCCCCATCACCAAAGATGTGGTCCGGGTCTACAAACGGGTCAACCAGCTCACTCAGGTTCGGACCTTTTCCACCTGATTCACATTTAGGAGTAATTTTTTTATAGAATTAAATGGAGTAGTTAAGATTATGGCTGGGTATAAACTGATTTTATTGATTGATTGAATATTTGGTTTTTAACGACTTCATTTTTGGAAAATCCGCGTCCTTGGCGGCGGCCATTTTTTTCACAAGCGTTTGTTACAGCTTCTGTTTCTTTGGTCTTTGACTTCAGGAAAACTTTACAACAGGCTAAGACTCTTGATTTTATTTACTTATAAGAATAAAATAATAATATCACCAGAATATTATCATATTACACAGGTGTCAAACTCGAGGTCCACGGGCCAAATCCGACCCAACAGAACTATTTATGTGGTCCACTTTACTATAAATGGTCTCATAAATTGAACTTTAAGATTTGTTTGTAAGATATGTTTAAATATTATTTTATCAGTCATATCAAATCAGTTTTCATTAGTATGGATGCCCTGCAGCGTGACATAGGGCAAAAACCTCCTCGCTAACGATGACTAGCATTGGTTTTAGCTGTTAAGTTGCCAAACAACTCGCTAAATCTTAAATGTATGCCTGATATATAAAAGAAAAAGGGACACAGTGGTTCACTACACAATGACAACTAGGCAACAACGTCAGTTGTTCGGTTATGCTAGCTTGACTTTAGCATCCGTAACATGTAGATGTGATGTGTAATTTTGTGTTTTTCAGTTCATTTACACAAAAAAACATACCAGCACTGACAGGTCATCAGTAGAGCAGGGGTTTAGATTAGCTAAGCGACCGCCTCAGTGTTAGCTTAGCTAACAGCAACAGTAGCTAAGTATTTTTTGCATTAAATACTGAAAAATTAAGTGGTGTTTTTGTCAGTTTCTATGACAACGAGTCTGCCAAAGCGCAAGAAAAAAATGCTTTTTAGTGATTCTTCAGCGTTTTTTCTGCATTTTTTTCCCCTTTGCTGTGACACACTGCACTGAAATAATCATCCCTACATCTTCAGGTTTTGTTTTGTTAACGGGATTGTTCTACGCCGGCAGCGCGGCTTTGGATGGCACATATAAGAATAGTTTTTTTGCCCTCTAGCATTTTGCGCATGCGTGAAATTTTCAGATATAAACAATAACATGCAGGGGGTCCATAGGGACAAATTACATCAAGTGAAAAGATGTTAAAACTGTTATGTTTCAAGGAGTGCTAATCGGACGCAGAGGAATTGTAACAGTTTGTTAACAGGTAGTTTTATACGTACATTGTGCCTCAACCAGCCCTGTTTGGACATTCATAATCCGACACATGTGATCTAGATATATTCCCTAAAAGTGTTCATGCTGTGTTTTCTTCCTTCCAGTCCGGTCAGCTGAAGGACGTCAGTCCCAACTGGCTGAATCGAGCCCGCGGCTCGTACAAGCGAGCGGCCGACGCCATCGCCAACGACATCGCCAACACGGACTTGACGGATAAGGAATCCTGTCGAATCCTGAACGACAGGATCATGAAGGTGAGATCGCAATGGACGGTGATTACGGTTTGTTGAAGTAATGAGAACTTTTTGCAGAAGTAGCAACTCTTGTTCTGATTGTGTATTTCTTCTCCCCTTTCTGGTCCAACTGTGTAATTCATTTGCTGTAAACCAAACCACAGCTGTGGCCAGATGTTTTCCTAACCCTTTATCTTCCATTTTTTGCCATCGTAATGGCAAGATTGTGTTTTTTCAACACAAACATTGAATATCAATAAAGTTTGCACACATTTGTAATGAGAACACATTTTGTCATATGACTGTCTGTCAGAGGCCTCTTCACAGTGGTTGTGAGACTGACTGCTATCATAGATCCTTCTCACTTTTCACTGCAAAAACACAAAATCTTACAAAGTATTTTTGGTCTAGTTTCTAGTGCAAATTTTACTAAACTTGAAATAAGACAAACTAACTCAGAAGTAACTTTACAGCAAGATATAGAGGCTTGCTTTCAGTAAATAATTCATTAATATTGATGAAAACGTTTTAGTTTCATTAGTGTATTATTTCACTTAGGACATTTTTCCCACGTTATAACAATCTGCCAGTAAAACTAGCACTTTTTCATCAAAATTAAGGAATTATTTACTTAAAACAAGCTCTTGTATCTCGCTGTAACGTTACTTTGTCTTCTATCAAGTATAATAAGATATGTGCACCAGAAACTAGACCAAAATTACCTGTTAATTTTAGGATAACTGAAGTCTTTCAGAGTTGAATTGAATTGAATTGTTGATAAAACCAAACCTCTTTCTGTTTTTTCTCTCTCAGGTTGAGCACTCCCTCCTTTCTCCGTACGTCTCCGTCGTCGAGGCCCCGTTCCGCCACCTGCTGCTGGGCCGCGGCCCCCACACCTTGGCGGCCATCGCTGAAGCCCAGGATCTGGAGAAGCTCCGCCTCCATCTGGCTCTGGCCACCTGGAACCTGGAGGGATGCGCCAACGCCATGGCCGCCAACGTCTGGGACATCGACGACGACATCTAAAGCAGGAAATAGGAAATCTGTGTGTGAGCGTGTATGTGAAGCTGCTTGAAGGTTAATTATAGTGCTCCAACGTTTAAATATCTGAAGCACAAGCGAGTCACAAAATCTAGAAAAAGAAACAACTGTGAACCTTAAACAAATCACCTCCGCAAAGCACTGAAACCTTATTTATACTTTTAGTTCTTGTTTGATATTTATCAGTGGCAGTGCCCATTATATTTATTGTTTGTCTTTTTATACAGCATTATCGGAAGCAGTGCCTTCCATAATTATGACGGTTATACTGTCGAAAGCCACAGCAGCATCTGCTACTACAATGACTCCCTTACTGTTGCTGAGGAAACGAAGCATCGGATAACGCTGGGATTTCACTGTCCTGGCTCATACATCTCCCTTTTGTACTCCAGATGTTCAATATCTGCTGGGAGAAACAAAATATAGAAAATCGCACCAAATTTGCAATTGTTTTTTCTGGATTTGAGCAATTCAGGGGTGTCCAAAATCAAACTTTTCGACTCAAAAGTTAAAAAAACCCAAGTAAAAGTAGACCAATTTTTTTTATTGTTATTTTATTGCATTTATTGGAACTTTGAAACTTGTAAAAGATTTTTATGACAATGTAAAAGGGCCGTCGTAAATAATGAAAATAAATAAAAGGGACAGCAAATTTCCACCAAAAACTTCAGAAACGCTTTGATTAATCTTAGAAATTTTCAAGAAAAAACTTGGAAATTTTCTCAGAAAAAAAAAAAAAAAATCAACATTTGAAACAGAAATTTTCAAGTTTTTTGTAGAAAATCTTGTGAGAGTAATCTCAAAATTTCAGAATTGTTTGGTGGAAATATACTCCTTATTTTCTCTTTGATGACCCTGATATACTATTTTGGACGTTTGCTGTTTTCAGTTTTGTCTAGACTTGACTGAATAATTTTATTTTCTGTAATAATGACAGGATTTAGGTCACTTTCTTAGTTTATTAAAAAAATAAAATCTAATTTAAGATTAGATTAAATTAGAAAAATAAAATCTAATTTAAGTGAAATAAATTTGGATTTTCATGAAAAGGTTTTGGATGTAAAAAGGTGATCATTTATATAAAAATTATGTTGGTAAAGATTTTGCCCTGATTACAAATTAAAACTCTCCATCTCTGGGCCAAATTTGTATAATTTTTAAATTGCAGTTGGGGGCCACACAAAATCACTCCCAAGGGCCACAAATGGCCCCCAAGCCGCACTTTGGACACCCCTGTTCTAATTACTTAAAGTCAATATTAGGTAAAATGATTCTGTGCAACCTTAAGGCTCAGATTGGTTCCATAATTTGCTAAAAAGCCGTTTTTGTTGCACGGTCTTCGTTGGAGCACGTATTAGGATCATGGCGTTATCGGGAGCAGTGCCTTCCATAATTAAAATCCATTATCGGGAGCAGAGTCTCCCATAATGCCGACCAGTGACGGTAGCTTTTGTCTACCATTTTCTGTGTATTTTTTGTGTTTGTGTGTATTTATCGGGAGCAGTGCCTCTCATATTTCACTTCTCGGGTGGAACAGCTTATCGGGGACAGTGTTTCCCAGAGTTTTATACTTGAAATATTCATTTGTTGGGTTTATTGGTCGGATTTTAATGTGTGTGTGTTAAAAACCAGCTTCTGGACCTATGTAGTTTCTGTGCAGCTATATTTTTTCCTGTTTATATTTCTAAAGTGGTTAAACACTGGATGAACTTTACTGGGAGAGGTGGGCAGTGGACCAGTCGACAATTAGAAACTTATAGTTGTCAACATTTAGTGCATTTAGACTTGAACAGCACAATAAAGTAGAATCTGAATTTTTTCAATATGAGATTGCAAACATGCAACAGAGTATTAGGGCTACGATAAGATAAAATGTTAGAAAATAAATAAAACTGCAAGAATAAAATTGAAAAATCTCTAGAAAAACTCATTATTACAAGAATAAAATCAGAATAATGTGAAAATAAAGTCGGAAAATTGTAAAATTACCGGAATAAAATTGTAAAATTACGAGAATAAAGTTGTAAACTTATAAAAATGAAGTCAGAAAATTAAGAATAAAGTCGTAAACTTATGAGAATAAAATTGTAAAATTACTAGAACAAAATTGCAAAGGTTTTGTTGTAAAATTTTACAATAAAATTGTAAAATTAGTCATAAATTGTAATTTTACGACTTTTACTAAAGTCGTAAAGTTACAAGAGTCTGAAAATTGAGAATATAGTCGTAAACTTACGAGAATAAAATCAGAAAATTACTTGTATAAAGTTGTGAAATTAGGATAATAAAGTCTTAAAATTTGGATGAAAGGATGAAATTGTAAAATTCTGAGAATAGGTTTGTTTTAGACGGTTTAGCTACTCAACGGTCCTCATCTTGAAAAGTTGTTTTTAACGATTGCCCTCCTCTCCCTTCTAGATAATCAGCAGTTCAAGGCTTGTTTTAGATTTACTGTATGTTATTATCATTAGTGTCTAAAATACTGTAAGCCTCACTTGCGCCAAATATATTGCTGCTTAAAAGCAATTCACAAGCTACATAAGAAATATTCAATGAATCAAACCTCTGCATGCATTTGCCTCTCAATATACTGTTACCTAAACTTGTTTTCAAATCTTGTGATCATGAATTCATTTCCATAAATGTTCGATCTGGTTGTTAAATCTGTTTAAATAAACAAAGGAATGTCTCAGAAGTTCATTTTAATTCAGTATATTGTTTCTAAACCTCTTCAAATTGATGGCATGTACAATATCGAATATGAAATCTGTAATGTGGTTTCTAAATTCAGCATACAAATTTAATAAACTCTTTGGCGAAGCATCACTTACCCCTGCTGTGTGCTTTTTAATGTAACCAACGCATAAATTGCCCCAGTAAGGCATAAGTGGGTTGTGCTGCAACAATCATTGCACCTACAGTTTTTAAACTAATAAAAATTAATTAAAACTCCTCTGATAAGGAGAATGGTTCAAGCTAAACTGTAGCATGACAAATGTCCAATATTCTCTTAATTTTAGTAAAAATGTGAAGAATTGGGTTTTTCTTTTATCACTTTGTTACTGGTGAATGATTTATCTTTTTTTTCAGTATGCATTATGTCTGATTCAAATACAAATTTTAGGTTTTGTACATAAGCTAAGCTATTGATCAGATTATAAACTTAAATATTTGGGGGGGGAAGTAGCAAAACCAATGTTAGTTTAATTAAATTAAGTTGCTCTTTATAGTTTCAGAGGGAAATTAACATGTTTGTTTTACAAAAGTTTTAATTTTTTAATTTATTATTTTGATTTGGTTTGGAGAACCTTATTTTTTTGGTGGATCAAAATTACTATTTCCATAATTTTACTTTTATTTTTAATTTTGTAAAGTTCCCCTTTTTTTAATAAGTGATGGATTTTATGTGTGTGATGTTTCTGCTTTTATTTGTGATTATGCCATTTTGGGTAAAACAGGTCATCAATCTAATTTTTTTCAATGTAAACTTATTATTATTGAACAAACCCAGTTTCCCAGCATACGTTTCCTGTTTCATGAACATAAAGTTGCCACTCTCAATATGGCGGACTCTGTGACGCATCGCCTAAGCGGGGGGTCACGAGCTGTCCGAACCCTAAAAGCGCCGTAGCGTCTTGACGTTCCTTTCTTACGCAACGTGACGCTCAAATCACGGCGGACCTTTAAGGAATACCGGGAGGCAGAAGACAGACGGAGCTAAAACCCGAATTTAACCGAATCAGAGTAAACCCGCTCCGGCTTCCCGCCGCGGTGCGGTGCGGCCGGGAGAGGGGTGACCGGTGGAGAGCCTCGGCTTCATCTCCGTCCTCTCAGGTCTGTGCGCTGGGGTTTGTTTTTGCTACATGTTGCTGTGATAGAAGTTGATAATTTATAAAGTGGATGATGCTAATAAAAGCCAATAACGGAAAATGTCGCCTTAACAAACTGAACCGAAGCTGAGGAGCTGGAACCCACTGAATGTGACGGAATGGTAATCAGCTTAAGACTGACCGAGGATCAGTTCAAGTATCCTCTGTTTACTACTCTTTAACTAAATAGTTTTCTGTTTCTTTAAATTTGGAAAACCAATCTGTCATTAAGCAGCACATTTTGTTATAAACCATAAACAACATATGAAATGATATTAATAAGTCTGAGCTCTGTTTTCTAATCAGACCAAACTGGTACAGATTTTACCGAACACCTGAACACATCATTCAGCTCATAGGGAGAATTAAGACACCTTACTGTAGACCGGATCATTTAGTCACCATCTGTCTGTCCATCCATCCGTTTGTTTGTCCGTCCATCCTTCTGTAGTTGAGCATTCATCCAGCCACTGTATATCCATTCATTCATTCTTCTGTCCATCCATTTTCTCATGGCTTTGACTGATCCATCCATCTGTCCATCCATCCATCTATCCACCTATTGATTTGTCCATCCAACCATCCATCCATCAGGTGGTCCATCCATCCATCCATCAACCATCCATCCATCCATCCATCCATCCATCCATTATCCATCCATCCATCCATCCATCCATTGGTTTGTTCATCCAACCATCCATCCATCAGTTGGTCCATCCATCCATCTATTGATTTGCCATCCATCCATCCATCCATCCATCCATCCATCCATCCATCCATCCATCCATCCATCCATCCATCCATCCATCCATCGTTTTGTCCATCCAACCATCCACCAATCCATTGGTTTATCCATCATCCATCCATCCATCCATCCATCCATCCAGCCATCCAGCCATCCATCCATCCAGCCATCCAGCCAGCCATTCATCTGTTTGTTCTACAGCACCACCCAGAGGACAACTGAGGTAACACAACTGTCTTGACAAAAAGTAGAGGAATTATTTCGTTCTAGAGACAATCATGATTCATCATATATATTTTTATCTAGTAGATGACAGTTTAATGTATATATTTGTTCACTAATTATTAATTTAATGTAAATGGGAAAAGGTGTTTTCCCATTTCAATCCTCAACATAAATCAGTTTAATGGTGAGGAGCTCTTGTGTATTTCTGAACTTTTTATCGTCCACCATGGAAAGTAATTTATTCGATTAACATAAAATAAGCTTTGATTAACTCTAATGAATTAAAGGATGAGATAATATACTATTAGGAGATTGTTGCAAAATTAAATAAGCAACAAAAAAAAAATGTAAATGACTTCCAGTGTCCAGGCACTGAAGGAGTTGCTGCGTTATGAAACTGTATTTCAGATGTTTTCTCCTCTGCTATGTTGAGTAAAATAAGAATTTATTCTTGTCTTAACTCTATAATGAAGCTCTTTTGGTGTTGTTACAGCTCAGACTTAATGTAGTGCTCTATAGAAGCAAATTGAACGTTGAGTTTTTGCTATATATCTGAAATTTGTTCTTTCTTGCAGATGTGGCGCGCCTCCACCCATGACTTTCTTCAGCTGACTTTCACTCCTGACTGCAGCTAATCACCAAAAAGACTCCTGCAGGGTAAGATCAGTGATCTAAAACCAAATAACATTTCTAATACACATATTTTTTATATTTTTAACAGAATTAAATCTGCTGTGTTGAATTATACCTGTTTTTATCCCCCTGGTGGAGAAACTGAACATTACAAGCGGCAAATATAGATTTCATTGTTGTGGTTTTCATGGAAAAAGTCTTACTTTGGATGATTACATGAAGTCATATGCAAAAAGAAGTTTTTTAAAAAGTATTCTTTAATAGGGCTATTCAATGAATCACATATAATTTATTGATTTAAAGAAAAACTGGTAAAATACTGTACTATTGCAGGTATTCAAGTATTTTAAGGATTTCTTCATTTAATTTGTAAAATATAAGGCAAAACAAAATATATCTGAACCAGAATTGTACGTTTATGCCTTTATATATTTTGCCAATCAAATAATCTTAACAATGTTCTAATAAAAATATATATAGTAAGACAACTTCTAAAAATCTGGTAGATTTTACAGTCATATGAAGAATTTAAGAGGAGAAAAATGACAAAATGGCCACCGTGATGGGCTTTGTTTGGTGTTAAAATTATAAAACATGAAGTGTAAACAAGTACAACCAGTGAAAATGTGAATTATAGGTCCTAAATCCTGTTATTATTGAATCATCCTGCAAATTTATGGGGATATTTTACTTCCTTGTGAGTTTCACTCTCTGAAATGAGTGAAAAAATAATGACATTTCTTATTTTTTGAGCTGTACCTGTTTCAGGTGTTGCCATTCGAGCATCTTGGTATGTTTTTGCTTCCTCTCCTCATTTTCAAACAGTCCAGAATGAATCTGAAGCGTCTTCACGCTGATTACAGGCCAGCTGAAGCTAAATTTAGCTCTGTTATATTTAGAGCTCTGCCCTCCATAAAACACGACTCACATTTGTGCTCATTCCTTTCAGACAAGCAAACATTGATATGGACTGATTTGGTGCACCGTTTAGCCTTGTTGCTATTGGCAACAGCCCACTTTAACATCCACTCAACATTTTTTTTGCTTTAATCTTCAGCAGAATCTCGCAGGATACAGTAGCACATTCACTGTCCCACTGTTGACATTAGGGGTGTTCAAAGTGTGGCGCGGGGGTCATTCGGCACCCCCGAATGACCCCCGGGGGTCATTTGGGGGTCATTTGGGGGTGCCCCAAAAAAATCACCCGATCCCTTTGGGATCACAATTCATAAATCTGTTTCATCAACCCGGGTAGTTGATGCTAATTCACTTTTAAAACATCAGGCATTAAAAAAAGAAGATGCAGACAAATAAAAAAGCATAAAATTTTCGTTTTTTATTAACCAATTTTTTTTGGTGTTCGGTTAAATTTGGTTTTGAATTGTCACATCCAAACACATGTAAATTATATTCATCACTTTCTGGGTATTTTAATGCAAATTAATGGAACATTGACCAACATATCTGATGTGTACTGATGTTTTTGATCATTTTTCTTTTCAAATCAGTGACTGTATTTTTGTGACATTTTGTTTTTGTGATGGAAAGCTCTTTGAATTGCCTTGTTGTTGAAATGTGCTACAAAAATAAATTTGATTGATTGACTAATAAGTGGCAAACACAGGTAAACAGTTTTACAATGTAAAAGGTGGCAGAAACTGGTATTTTACTGGGAAGATATCAGTTGGTTGCACTGTTGCCTTGCAAAAGAAGGTCCTGATAAAAACATCGATATAATTGTTTATCGCGTAACTTCTGGGACCATTTATCCAGTTCTGGGTTCAAACCTCAGCCAGGGGTTTTTCATAATGGAGCTTTCTCTGATTAAATCAGTGGAAAACCTCGATTCATCTATCAGAGTGGCTGTTCCTTTGTGCATCGTCTTTCTAATGCATGCTGGGAACTGTCTCCGCATCTCTCTCCATCCTCTCTCTGATGAGAGCAGCTGAATTATTTAGCACCATCAGACGGCGGAGATCGGCTGCTGAGCCAGGAGCAGATGGAGAGGAGGAAACGCCGGATAGAGAGAGAGGAAGAGAGAGGGAGAAAGGGGAAGCGTGGAGGTGTTCGACGCCGCAGGCAGCCGTGAGTCAGCAGGGAGCGAAAAGAGCAGCGGGAGGGAGGATCCAGAGATTGCTTTAGGTGATACGACCAAAGGAGCGTGTGTGTCGCATCGGTTGAATGCAAGGAGGTCACGGAGATGAGAGGAGATTAGCGCGTTGGACTAAAAGCAGAGCTTCCTTTGAATAGCACAAGAACAGGGGGAGAGGAGCGGCTCCAGCATGGGGGAGAGCTACATGTACCAGCGACTCCCCTACGCCCGAGCGGAGGGGGAGGGCGAGGACGAGGAGGAGAGGAGCAGAAGAATCGGGGGACAAATGGTAAAAAGAAAGTCTGACGCTGTGGGTGGATCTGCAGCATTTCTCTCATTACATCATTTGTGTGTTAATGTAGCCAGAATGTGGTTGTTTCTCCTGATTACAGCTGAATTATGGGAGATAAATTCCTGCTTCACAGTGCAAATCTGTTAATATCTTTTAAATTTTCCAGACCTCAAGATTTTATTTTGATATTTTGTCATAGAGCAACATAACTGGAAAGAGAATTATTTGTGCAGTTCGATAAATTTAAATACCAAAGAATCCAAAATGAGGTTTTCAATTGTTAAGGGGAAAAAAGGTTTTCCAAAGCAGTAAAGAATTTGCGGTAACTAGTAAGCCTGTTGCAATAAGCAATTAATCAATTAATCACATGATCATTTTTCTCTTTTTCTACCAAGAACTGGGTGACAAAGGTCTTCAGTTTGGTGTTTTGGTCTCAACAAGCCCTTTATTTTTGAAGGACAATTTTGTTTACAGAGATTCCATAATTCATTTTATTTTTTTATATATTTGGGATTTCTAATTGAACTTTCTGAACCATTTGAAAACAGGTTTGTTGCAGTTTATATTTGTATATGTTTGACCAAGCTTATGAAGCTATTGGTGGATTTAAATGAGCTTTATTTGTGCAACATTATCAAATAAGTTCGTAATTTATGTTTGTGTTTAAAGAAAAGAAACATTTTAAGTCAATTTGGTTTAATAACAGAGGTTTCTGTATATAAAAAGGGAAAAAGGTCCAGAAATGTGGAGTTCTTTACTAGTAATTGTCCAGTCAATGAGATTCATCCCTAATCATCAACATCATAAATTAAACTCTTGAGATGTAAATACTTTGTATGTAATGAATACATTTTTAAGCTAAACTACTAAAATAAATCAAGTTTTTGCTGATTTTGTAATTTTTTAGAAGCTTTTATCTGGGTGAGTTGTTCAAAGTTGGATTCCATTTCAGATGTTTTTCCTACGTATTTAATAATCAATAGGAATATATTCTGGAAAATCAATGCAGAAAGTAATTGTAAAACATTTCCCAAGCAAGATATTATAAATACACAGAGTATATAGTATATTTAATATTAAACCTGATAGCAGATCTGTTCAGACATGTAGGTTACAGCTGAATGGCAGCCAGTGTGTTTAACAGATAAAATGCATGTGTGCGTGTGTGTGTGTAGATGCAGAGTGAAGAGGGCACAGAGTGGCTGCTGGAGCTGCTGACTGACGTGCAGCTGCAGCAGTACTTCCTGCGGATCCGGGATGAACTCAACGTCACGCGACTTTCCCATTTTGACTACGTCAAGAATGAAGATCTGGAGAAGATCGGCATGGGGCGGCCCGGTGAGAGCCACTGATTGGATTATTTTATGCCTTTAAGTGTGTGACGTCCTGAATGGTCATCAAATAATCCTCGGTTGTAAATACAATCAACAGTGTTTGTTATTATTATTGGCTTTGTTTTGTTGGATCAGGTCAGAGGCGGCTTTGGGAGGCGGTCAAGAGAAGAAGAGCCCTTTATAAACGCAAATCCTGGATGAGCAAGGTGCATTAAATACAACACTGACTAATGAGAAGACCTAGTAATACACTAAAGCTTGGGGGGGGAGCTTATATAGCCTAATAAAGATTTAAAAATAGCTATATTAAGTGGTGGTTAAAAAATTTTGAGCAGTTTTTCCAGCTTTATGACAGTAAATTTATAAAACAAAAGGAATCTAAAATATGAAAGTGAAAATCAAGCTAAATGTCTCATCAGGGTAACTCAATGAAAAGTACATCCATACATACCATACAACATTAAGTGATAGTTATTAGTCTTCTACCATTACTTAATAATAGTTATTAGTCAGTTACTATTATTGTGTTAATCAGTTACCATTACTAAGTGACAGTAAATAGTGAGTTACCATAACTTAATGATTATTAATAGTAAATTAGCATTAGTTAACAGGAGTTAACAGTTACTTTCCTTTACTTAATGATAGCTAATAGTCAATTATCATTAGTTAATAACAGTTAACAGTGAGTTACCATTACGTAACAGTCAGTTACCATTACTAAGTGATAGTTCATAGTCAGTTAATATTAATAGGTAACAGCTATTTTAGTTTTTTACTTAAGAGATAATTAGTCAGTTACTATTACTGTATAATAGTTAATAGTCAGTCAGCATTACTTAGTGATATTTATTAGTCAGTTAATATAAAGAGGTGATAGGTATTTGTTAGTTATTACTAAGTGGTAGTTAAGTCTGTTTCCATGATATATTAATAGTTAATATTGAGTCACTTATGGAAGTTGTTGATTACCCAGACATGGTAAATGATTCTGTTTGTCATAGTTAATAACCAATAATGGTTGTTATTGATCGATTATCTGCAGGTATTTCCAGTGAAGCGGTCAGACACCGATCCCCAGCAGGGTGCATCGTCGGTCCCACCTGCAGCCAGCAGCGAGCCTGGAGACTCACTCACCTGCCTCATCAAAGAGTCGGAGATGCAACTGTTTGAGCGACTCGGAGACGGCACATTTGGAGTCGTGCGGCGAGGAGAGTGGACAGCACCAAACGGCAGAGTGGTGAGACAAACGTTTCTCTGCAGGATATCTACACAGAGTTTCAGAAAATGATTGCAGCTTTTGGTTTCCTCAGCTGTCTGTGGCAGTGAAGTGTCTGAAGGCCGGCATGCTGGACTCAGACGGTTTGGATGACTTCATCAGAGAGGTGAACGCCATGCACTCACTGAGCCACCAGAACCTCATCAGTCTCTATGGAGTCGTCCTAACGCAGCCCATGAAGATGGTAATTCCTGAGCGTTTTCTCTTTTTCAGCTCACATTAGGAGTCTTATTCAAAAACTGTTTTACTTTGAAAGGATCCACTGTGTTTGGAATAGCTGCAGTTATTCTCAGGATTTCCTCAGGCTGTCCAACAAGAGCTCATCTAATTTCATTCAAAGCACTTTCTTATGTGTTCATAAATGTGGGGCCTTGAAAAAGTATCCATTACCTCATAGCCTTTCCAGATTTAATGTATTTCACTGGTATTTTCTGTAACAGACCAACATAAAGTATTATTGTCAAAAAAATGGCACTCTTTTTTGTCTTTTAACAAAAACTTGGATAATTTATTTTTGTATTCTATGGTTGTCCACAATGATCAACAAAATAATGAGATCCAAAACCCAACAACAAAAACCACAACACAACAAGAACCAAAGCTCAACAACACAAACTGCAACACAACAATGAAAGCCACAACACAACGAATGTAACGACGCAAGAAAAGCTATGAAGCAACTGCCAAAACCACGACACAATGAGACCTAAAACTCAACAAAAAAATCACAATGCAAAAATAAAAATTATTTTATGCCAAAACAGAAGTTGATCTCAGGAATTTTCCATAACTTTTGAAGTGGCTTTTGCATTTTGATGACTCCTCTGGGCCACTGTAGTTTTCAGCCCTTCTGAGTCGATACATTTTAGAACCGCCGTTCCCTGTTCTCACCAGTGCAGGTGTCCTATTTATTGTACGTCTCTACCAGCTTTGTACCAGTCCAACCTACTCTCAAGTTAATTTGGACTGAATAGAGTGTCTGTAAACATCAATGTTCAATTGATTAAAATGGATTTAGTCGCTGACTTGCGCCGTGATAAGAATGTATGAACACTTTGACTGCGTCCTGATCTTTGCTCATGTTTCGTTGGCTCTAGGTGACTGAGTTGGCGCCTCTGGGATCCCTGCTGGATCGCCTCAGAAAGCGTCAGGGTCACATCCTCATCTCGATTCTGTGTAACTACGCCATACAGGTCAGTTTTTGTTTTTTAAAGGTACAGACTCTTTATATTTCAGACCTTGAATGTTTGTCATTGTGTGTATTTGTACAGGTAGCAAGTGGAATGGCCTACCTGGAGCAGAGGCGATTCCTCCACAGAGACCTGGCCGCCCGCAACGTCCTGCTGTCCACCAACGAAACGGTGAAGATTGGAGACTTTGGCCTGATGAGAGCGCTACCTACTCACACTGATCAATACATCATGGAGGAAGGCCACAAAATCCCTTTTCCTTGGTGAGGAAAGCGGGCCGCTCCTCCTTTTCTTTATTGAGATTCATTTTTATATATATATTTTGATTTGCCACCTCTACATTTTTGTTCCTGTTTCTGTCCAGGTGTGCTCCAGAGTCTCTGAAGTCTCGTACTTTCTCTCACGCGTCTGATACCTGGATGTTTGGAGTCACCCTGTGGGAGATGTTCAGCCATGGACAGGAGCCGTGGCTCGGGCTCAATGGGAGCCAGGTACGACTATTCACTCTACACAATAAAACCTTAAAGGAGACATTTTGTACTTGAGTCTCAACTGCTTCTAAAATCAGATTAGGAAAACCTGCCAGCTGTCTTTTGGCAATAAGTTCATGTTTTTTGGTGTCTGGAAAATGAGCCATTTCAAAACCTTCTGGATTAAGTCACATTCAATAGGAACTGTGGCGTTACCTAGCAACCACAGCAGAGCTCTGTTCGTTACCTAGCAACCCAAGCTGAACTCTAACATGTTGGCCCGCTGGTTTTACCTCTGTATGCCCTGTACAATGGCTGCTGGAATAGACAAGTGTTTTGTTGTTGACTTACCACCCAGAAACCACTTGTTGCATTCTTGTTGGCTGTGCAGGAGGCTCTACTAACGTTTTTCAAAGATGTACGGTTGTGTAATTGTGCAACTATTTGCAGCCATTTTCATGTGACTATAAGCATTGAGTGGGGGTTGTGGCCATCAGCAGATTATTTGGATTTGAAATGACAGAGGCCCTAAAACTTCTTAATCTGAAAGGCAGAACCGAACAGACTGTTATCTCTGAATTATTTTGTGCAGAAAAAGTAATGACCATGTTTTGTTTAGGGCCTACCATAACCTGTTCCAAAACGCATTATAGGTTCCCTTTAAGAGAAAAATAAATATGTTTGTTTTTTTGTTTCTGAGACATGAATTCTCATCTGCAGATCCTCCACAAGGTTGATGTTGAGGCTGAGAGGCTGTGTAAACCCGACGACTGTCCCCAAGACATCTACAACGTCATGCTGCAGTGCTGGAGCCCCAGACCTGACGACCGGCCCACCTTCATCGCTCTCAGAGACTTTCTGCTCGAGGTCACTCAGCTTCACCTTGTTTATCTCATGTATACATAGAATAATGGGTTAAAAGGTAGAGGTGCACTAATCAGACATTTTTATGGATGATTTTAGATCATCTGACTTGTTGATATCAATTTTAGCCCATTCTGAACCAAAGGTGACAAGAGCATAGTTTTCTTTTCTTTTTTGTTCAAATAAAAATAACATTTTTCAATAAAGAAGATAATTCAAAATTAAGTAGCAGTTGTGTGAAACTCTCAAAATTATTGGAAAGAAAAAATGTCTACATTTTGATTCACTTTGATCACTTCAGTGATGATAAAAACAGGTAAAATGCTTCTTCTTTCAGTAATAACTTCCATTCTGAAGAGTGTTACAGCAGTAACACAATGCATTTGATGTTGAAACACTCTAAGTGTGATATTTTTCACAAGAATATCTCTTAAGGATGCATTTAAAAGTGCCTTTACTTCTGTGTTTGTGTTTGATCAGATGTTGCCTACTGACATGAGGGCCCTGCAGGACTTCGAGGAAGAAGAAAAACTCCAAATTCAAATGAACGACGTCATTACGATCATTGAGGGAAGGTCAGTCTGGCTAACCAGCAGAAGCAGTTTGAGACAGCTGAAACTTTTACATCCTTAAAAAGTCTTAAAAGTGTGTATCTTAAAATTGACGTCTTAAAAAGTCTTACATTTTTATTATTTTTTGAAGGTAACATTTGCTTAAATATCTTAATCAGAGGTCTTAAATTTTGTGGTGTCATTACTATTTAATCTTGTGTATTTTATGTGGTCTTTTTTTTCCTCATGGGACGCTTGAGTTGCTTCTTCATTGTGCTCTGTGACTTGAGGCGGTTCAGTCTACTTCTAGCTAACAGCTAATATTCCCCTGCTAACTAACCAAATTATATTAACAGGTAGATTAACAGAAACCATTGGTTCTGGTTCTTGCAGTGGGGAATAAACTATCAAGCTAAGAAGTGAGCTAGTTAGCTAGCAAGCTTTTTTTTTTTGTGTCTGTCATTGTTTAAATTCAAATTTATCACCAGTTGACTGGGTGATGTTCATATTTGTTACAATGCTGCATTGATTCTGCGAAAAAAGATTGGCATTTTGGGGATTAACACTGTTTCTTTTGTACATTTCTGATGTAATGCATGTCTTAAAAACTTTCTTGTGATGTTAAAAAGTCTTAAATGCGAGGGAAACCCTGTTTTATGTGCTGTTTTAATTACATTGATCTGAAAAGAAGAAACCAAACCCATACTGGCCTTCAACTCTTTGACTGGGTCATAGTTTTCAACGGAAATAAAAGCAGAAATTAGTTTTTCACTTTCCTTGTCGCCATGCCTTCAGGGCGGAGCATTACTGGTGGCGCGGGCAGAACCGGCGAACGCTGCGTGTCGGTCAGTTTCCTCGGCACGTCGTGACGTCCGTGGCCGGCTTGTCCGCCCAGGACATCAGCCGGCCGCTGAAACACTCCTTCATCCACACCGGACACGGAGACACGGACCCTCACAGGAGCTGGGGGCACGCAGACCGCATTGACAGGTGAACGCCAGCTAAACTGACTGATTATTAACTCGTTATTTTCAATGTAAAACTAGCATTTAGGAGTTTAAATAAAACAGTTCTCTCACATCACAATGTTGCTTATAATTTAAAATCAAGTCTAACAATAGAAGTGGTTAAAAATGCAAGTAGAAGTCTTGAGGCTGGTAATAACGAGAAATGTGCTTGTTTTTATGTCTGAAGAGGTTCCTACACAAAGATTTGAAAGGGATTAGTCAGTAAAATTACAAAATTTGAATGTTTTTAAGTTTGAAAACTAGGCTACAATATTGCGCTGTTGATTATGAGGAAAACATCTAACTATGATGCTGTTGATGGAAACTGATGCAGATTTCTCATTTTTACAAACTATTCTCTCAGATTTCTGAGAGCTTTACCATCTCAGGTTCTAGAAATAAACATTAACTCTCAATATTTAAGACTTATCAATTTTAAATATCTAAAATTAAGGCATTAAAATGTCTTAACATGATCAACAAAAATGTAACTTTGCCTTAAATACTGGTATTACATGTCTTAAATTGTGTTGTTGCAGAGACTATTTAATCTCTGATATTCTATGTAGGTATTTTATTATGGGATTTTTTACTAGACAAAAATCTTTATTGTGCGCAGACATCTCCACTCACTGTATTCTGTGATTCAAGGCGGTAAAGGCTATTGGTAACAATCTGGTAATACTTGTTTGCTAACTAGCTAGCTAGCTAATGAGCCATATGCCAAAGCTGCTGCCAAGAGCCACAAATAACCCGCAGAAATTTCAGTTTTGCTCCCTGGATTTTTTTTGTACGTCTCTGTCATGTAGTAGCTCTTAAATTTTATCCATACTGGTCTTAAAAAGTCTTAATTTGAGTTGGTGAAGCTCGCATAAGACCTGTTCTTGAATATCTTACCAAACCAACTGGTTTCTAGAGGAGATTTGAGATCCAATAGATTAAGTAGCTCTACAGTAAAACATGGTTTGCAAATTTCAACAAGTGCACTTCAAAAAGCTGGATGTTAACCTGCTTTATCAACTCCAAAAAAAGTTTTGAAGTGTTTTTGGGATTGTTATACGTTGACAGAACATTTAACAGCTTAATTAACGTATGTAGTGTATGTATAATTTTGACCCTCTATGGAGGAAATTTACAATAAGTTCAGACTTTTGGAGTACATTAAAGTGAGATTTACATCTGTGATGATCTTGTAGAAACTTCTGATCAGAACTGCTTTTATAGTGCAGTTACCACAGTTTTTCACTAGAGGGCAGCAGAGCCCACCACTGTTTCAGAAGTTGCTGTTAAGGCATTTAAGTTCAGATTGGTTCTCACAGCAGAAAATTGTGTGTCATATATACTTAGACATTTGATTTAATTTTGTCCTGCAGCTTTTTTAACCTGGACTAAATTGGTTCTTTCTCAGTTTGTATTTGGGGAACCCGATGGACCCTCCAGATATCTTGGGATTTGATTCTGGAACTGCAAGACCAACCAAACTACCCAACCGTGCAAAGAGTAACTTGTTTTTATTTGATTTGACTGTGATGATGTGAGATCTAAAACTTCTGGGAAAGTCTAAGAAACTCTGTTTTTAACAGAGAAGCCTCCTCCTCGTCCGCCAAAGCCGGCTGTTCTGCTCAAAAGTAAGTTTTCCTCTTTGCAACCCAAGATCCCACATTTTCAGCCTGACCGCGGCATTTCCATGTGCTCCCAGAGCCGCTGTACGACTCCGTGATGGACGACTACGATGACGAGGACGACTTCAGCACATCGTCTGGGCTGAAGAAGCTGGGCGCGTCTCTCGGTCTGAAGCTGCGGCCTTGGGAAGGCGGCGGCAGCGTGCGATCGGCAAAAAGCGAAGTGTCGCTCATCGACTTCACGGACGACAGCTTCAGCTCGACCACGCCCTCGCCGCTCACAGAGACGCACCAACCGGATGAAGACACTCTGAAGGTAGATTCTGATTGGGTCAGATTGAACAAGCCAATCTCCACTGGCTGAACAACCAATTACGATATTTTCACCCAAACAAAAATCCAATCTACTATTTCCATGTAACCGAGTGAAGTTCGTCACCCTCCCTTCTTCAAATCGAACAAAATTGGTGTCAAACATTTGTGCTGCGTTTGTTCAGAAACATTTTTTGTTTGTGCCACTATCATTTTAAAGATAGTAATAAAAGGTTTCTATGTTTCATCAGAGATGATGACCTTTCATCACCTCATTATGTTTACCAGGTCGTCGCAAACTAAAATTGTGCAATGACCTGGTAAAAACGTTAAAGGTTTAATAGAGGAGCCATGTTGTGATGACTTCCTGAAGGAAGAGTTTCAGAAAGAGCAGGAAAGACACAGGGGGGTAAATTCAAGGTCTTAAATTACAAAATAAAATTTATTAAGTTGTATTTGATATGTATAGAGCATTTTTTAACTTCTTAAGTTAGTTGCTTTATGATGCTGTAAAATGGCACTATCTGACTGGAAATACGTAATACTGCCTCTTTAAAATCAATCCATAAACTGGTCCATGTATTATTTCCAACAATGCACATGCGATTTTCTTTGGGGATGTAACCCAACCACACAGAAGTCTCATTGCTGTTTGAATAGTAGTACGAACGACCACGAGCATACTACTCGTTCTTTTCTTGAACGAGCATCAAGTAAAGCCATGGTGGCCTCCAAACCATGACAACACAAACTTGTAATTACAGCTACCACGCTTCGCTTTTCTATTTTCTGTGTTTTTGTTCTGCCAAATTGTCACAAAGCAAGTTCAGATGTTTTTATTTGTTTGCATTCTTGTTGCGCAGAAGGCTGTAAAACATAAATTCTCAGAGGAGCCGCATCCAGACCGTGCCCAGTCACGGAAAATCTGGCTTTGTTTGCTCGATCTTTCACAGTTAACCATCCTTTCAGACAAAGTTTGTGTTTTCTGTTTGGATACATCTATTTAGTTTCAGGCCTGAAGATGCTACTGCATCACAATAGATGATTAGACATCCACAAAGAGGGATGCATTTTAGCTGAAAGATTTGAAGAGGATGCACAGCTTTGGACAATTTTGTTTTTCTGATATCTTCTGTAAGATGATGACAAAACAGTGGGTTGAATTTCTAAAATCCACAAATACTTTTCTTCATGTTTGCTGTAGCTTCATAATAATGTCCACACAAATATTTATCCTAATGAAAGCTGTAATAAACTTGTTGAATTTCCAGAAATTCAACAAGTTCTTATCTATTGTTATAGTTTTTAATGGGGTAAATATTAAAGGTAATCAGTTTTCTAAACAATATAAAGTAACTTTTTGCAGCTATTTTTTGGTGAATTAAATTATTTTAAATGAAAGACCACTGTTAGGATATATTAAAAGGTTTGTATTATGGAATATTTATTTGCTAATTTAGACCCAAAACAAACATAAGGGATACAGGGCTAGAGATAAATTAGAGGTCATGGATTTGATGAGAAAATGTTTATTGCTTTTAGAGACTTGAGACTTTTATCTAGCCTGAGAAAATACATGAAGCTTGACATGAAGTTGTAACAGTTAATGTGAGCATTAGCTCTGTCCGCCATATCAGCCACGTTGCCTTTGCTCGCTGCGGTCAAATGTCAAGTTTTAATTAACCGCCAAAGCTCATTGACCGCACTGTGGGTCATGGAAATGAATTTATGGAAAACAATGTTGTTCTACGCCTCATTGAACTGAGGTTGGAAGTTAAGATGATTTGTTTTCCCATTAGCGGCAAACCCAAATCCCTCAGTGGAGCCAAGCTAGCAATTAGTGGAGAGGCTCCTATCTAATCTGAAGGCTTTAGCCTCTGACCTTTTAACTTAACTCATTCCCACTGTGAAAGCAAGGTAACACCAGTATGTCTCTAAAGACGCATTAGAGACTTTCCACAACCAAGAACACTAATAAAATCACAGCTGAAGGCTCAAACAAGCAGTGATCGTCATCAGTTTTACTGTTCTCCAAACAGGTGGGATGACCTTTAGCCTGGAGACGTGATTCATAACTTTTCCTCTTGGATGCACTCAGGCGGGTGCAGCGTGATGATGATTGGTGCTCATCGATCGACTGCGAACCCCTCATGCTTCAGATATCGACAGAAATTCAAGCCTGGAGCTTCAGTCTGCTGTTAGAGATCTGGACTAAGGAACATGGTGAAAATGTGAAGCAAGCTTCCATGTTGGAGATCAGAATCAGAATGGAAAAATCAAACCAAAAACGCATATTTTTTTTTCTTAAATTTAAAAAAAAAGAAAACCTTGGAGCTGGTATTTGATATCTCACCCTCCTCTTGCCCAGTGACTGTAGCAGTTATAAAAGTTTGAACAAACAATCCACATCAAGCAGACAAATACATGACTATCCGTCTGCATTGTTGACAATAAAACTAAAACAATTTCATTGTTTATAATTTAGAATTTTATATAAACAATGAAATTAAGCAATTGTCCTTAAATAATGAATGATTCACCTGCAATAGCCTGAATGCTAACTTACTGCTAACTGTTAATCCAGAGAAATGTACAATCTTCTTCCAGCCAACTGTCATTGATTTGCAGTTAGACACCAAAATGTATCCAGTGATCTAGTAATATAACTTTTTATGTCTTTCATTGGACACAGAAGTTAGCTTCTCTGTCCTGTGATAAGATCAAACTGTTCACCAGTTGGCTGGTTGAAATTTGTGCATTCCTCTGGCGAAACAGGTCTTAAATTCCTTTCACAATAGTCTTAAAAAGGTCTGAAGAAGTCTCACATTTGAGTTGGTGAAACCTGCAGAAACCCTGTTTTGATCAATGCAGGCACAGGTTTGTTTGCCCAGCTTTGCTCCCTCTAGCGACCTTTCTGTTGCTGGTATTTGGCTCCCCTGGTTTTTGCCAATGCCTTTTCTGTCAATATCAGAAGTTAGCATCTTATCATAAACTATGACTGTTTTAGATGAGGTCATCACAGGTTGATTTGTGTCATTTGCTCTTTCTCTGACTCTTGACTGTTTTAATTATCCCCGGTTTCCCCCCACAGGACACGCCGTCCATCCTGGACTGGCCTCTGCCCCAGCCAGCCTACGACGAGGTCACTGCAGACTTTGACGACCAATCAGAGGATCAGGAGGTGCGCTCCATCAACAAGGGGCCGCCTGAAGAAACCCTGGGCCCCCCTGTGTCCAGCATGGCGGGAAGGAGCGAGTCGCAGTCTGCCGACCTCTTCCAGGAGCTGCAGAGAGAGGTAGATCTGCAACCACTAGAAGCTCCTTGATCAATAGTAGATTATTAAACACACGGCTAAACCAGAAGATCAATTCATTGCATGATAAATTAAAATAAGCTTGATAATTTCCATCTGCATGATTGTTTGTTTTTCTACACTGCCCCTTCTTCTTGTTTTTGTCTACTTACAGGTGATGGTCAAGCTCCAGGTTCCCATGGCAACCGGTCGTTCCCTCCCGTCTTCCCCCACCCCGATGCCTCTGGCTCCGTTCGGTGCCCACAGACAGATCTACCTTCCTCCGCCCTCCCCCTCCTCCTCTTCCACCTCCATCACTTCCTGCTTCGAAGACCGGCCCGTGCTGCCCCCCCGCAGCCCCGTGCCCCCCTTACGCCCCTCCAAGCAGAGCTACGCCACCCGCGGCACCCAACAGGGGGCGCGCTCCAGCTCCATCTCCCTGGGAGACGAGGACAATACTCCGCCTCAGATCCCACCCAGAGACCACGCTTTCTCCCAGCCGGGCTCCCGCTCCTCCTCCCCGCTCCCACTGGCGCCGGCTCTGTCCTCCACGCTCGTGGTGCTGCCACCGCCGCCGCTCTTGGTGTCCCCGCGGCGGGCGGCGGGGCTCCTCGGCCCCCTGCTCTCCTCCAGCTCTTCCTCTGCCGCCAGGCCGGCGGCATCAACTTACTCCTCCACCGCGCTGCTGGAGCCCCTCGCCTTCAGAGAGGGGCGGGGCCTGTCCACCATGATGGACGGCCCTCAGAGCTCCGCCCTCAACCCGCTGCCGGAGAGACCAGCCTTCCTGGAGCGGTTCGTTCAAACCCACCTGATCAGAGATCAGTTCATCCAATCAATCAGGCAACCATCCATCCATCCATCCATCCATCCATCCATCCATCCATCCATCCCTGCATCCATCCCTCCATCCATCCATCCATCCATCCATCCAACCAACTGTTCATCCATCCATCCATCCATCCATCCATCCATCCAACCAACTGTTCATCCATTCATCCATCCATCCATCCATCCCTCCATCCATCCATCCATCCATCCATCCATCCCTCCATCCATCCATCCATCCATCCCTCCATCCATCCCTCCATCCATCCATCCATCCATCCATCCATCCATCCATCCATCCATCCATCCATCCATCCATCCAT